>GL380004.1:43803-56546 GCA_000143925.2 Caenorhabditis brenneri
ACACAGAGTCGAGACACTAGATACTCAACTGCTATATTTGGCTCATCTGCTATGGATCAACAGCTATTTTCGCAAGAAAATTCCGGAAAAAATTACGGAAAATCCGGAAAAAAATGACAGAAAGTTTCAAAAAATTCCGGAACCGTTTCCGGAAAAAATTTTGGGAAATCCGGGAAGGAAAACAGAAAAATTCAGAAAATTCCGGGAAAAAATTACGGAAAAATTCAGAGAGTTCCGGAAAAAATAACGGAAAATCCGGGAAAAATCGGGTAAAATTGACGGAAAAATTCAGAAAAATTTCGGAAAAAATTACAGAAAAAATGACGGAAAAATCCAGAAGATTCCTGAAAAAATTTCGGAAAAATTCAGGATTGTTCCCGGATTATTATTTTTCCGTAATTTTTTCCTGAATTTTCGGAGCTTTTCCGCTATTTTCCCGAAATTTTCTGGCGAAAATAGCAGTTGAACCATAGCAGAAGAGCCAAAAATAGCAGTTGAGACAATATCTATAGCAGATGAGATATAGCAGTAGATTTCATAGCATTTGAGTATTTGCCTGTGCTATAGGAGTGATCAAGTGCTATGTTGTAACTGCTATTGTCTCAACTGCTATTTTTGCTTTTTTGATGTCTCAACTGCTAAGGCTATAGCAGAAGAGCCAAATATAGCAACACCCCATAGCAGTTGAGTATTAGTCAAAAAACTGCAGACAAGTTATCCCTTTTTTCCAGCACTCCATCTTCCACACCCGTCTCCCCTACAACTTCAAAACACCGACCCAAATGAACAATCTTCCGTACCGCCCGTGCTCAAGTCAATGCGATAGTGGAACAGTGGTGAAGCTGGGAATGAAAGACACCCAATACAAAATAGCCATCACTATCGAACCGAAGCAGTGTGACTCATTCCGAATCTGCCTAGGAGCCGATGGTTTCGAACTTGACGATCGGGTTCCAAAATGTGATCACAATCAAATTATTGATATTCTGGTGAAGAATGGGGTTGTCAAGTGGCCGAATGAGGGACGGGCATCGTTGATCGAGTTGTTGTCCCCCAAGAAACCACTCGACACACCGCTCACCATTGAATTTGGTTATGGAGTGACGGTGAATGGAAAGGTTCGATCCGAATTCTACGTGGGAAACGACCATCGGGAGATTGTGACGAGCACGTCGAAAGGGTTCAAACAGGAGATGTCGAAACGACTCACGTTCTTCTTTCCCAATGAGAATTGTTTGACGAAGAAGGCTGGGATTTTTACCAGGGTTAGTTTTCAGCCGGTACGCTGAATCAGAAATGTCCATATCTCAAAAGTGGGCGGAGCTGGAAGAAAGTTGTCAACTGCAAACTTGCTCCAAATTTAATTTTAAGCAAGTTTGTAGTTGACAACTTTTTTCTAGCTCCGCCCATTTTTGAGATATGGGACAGTTCTGTTTCACAAGGGAGGTGTTTAACCCCAAAAACTTGAAATTTCCTATAAAGTTCAAAATATGCTTATATTGGTCTGAAACCACCCCAAAAGTTTTTTTTTGAAAAGCGGGCCACGGGGAACCGAGATATAGCGCCTCGACGTTCCGATTATTACAGTACATTTACAGTAGAATCAACGTGAAGGTACCCTGATCTAGGCCCCAAAACGTGACCTAAAAGTGATTTTCGTGAAAAATGGCAAGAGACTTTTCGATGCATCTCTGCGAGCTCTATCCGATGGTAAAAAATATCGCCAACTTTTTTTTTAACTAAACGTCCTCATTAATGCGGACGGGTAATTCCAAGCCAAAATGCACTGACAGGATCTTTGAGGCGCTATATCTCGGTTCCCCGTGGCCCGCTTTTCAAAAAAAATTTTTTGGGGTGGTTTCAGACCAATATAAACATATTCTGAACTTTATAGAAAATTTCAAGTTTTTGGGGTTAAACACCTCCCTTGTCAGGGTACCGCCGTTTTTCATGTAACTTCCGGTTTTCCGGTTTTTCAAACTTTTTTTCGGAAAAAAAAATTGAAGTCGGAAAAATTTTTGGAGATTTTCTGGAGAAAATAACGGAAACATTCAGAAAATTCCGGAAAATAAGGAAAAGTGCTGGAAAATCCGGAAAAAAACTGGGGAAATCGGTAAAAAATAGGAAAATTTTCCGAAAAAAAAACGAGAAAATCGGGATAATTTCGGGAAATTTTTCCGGAAAAAACAACGAAACGTCTCGAAAAATTTTTTCTGGAAAAAATTAGAAAATTCCGGAAGAATGTCTGGAAAACAACTAATAATTATAGCACCAGTCAAAGAAAAGAATGACGAAATAGCAGTTAATCCATAGCACAAGATCCGAAATAGCATATGAGACAATAACTTTAGATCCCCATAGCACCTGAGACATAGCACAAAAGTATCATAGCACTTGAGTATCGCCCAGTTTTTGGGAGACGCAGAGAAGCCAGATTGTCTAGCTGTCTGGCTTTTCTAGGTGCTAATTTCCAACCTTCATATCTCAGCTCCGGTCATAGATATGAAAAAGTTGTTAACTACGAAATTGCTCAAAATTGAAAACTGAACAAGTTTGTAGTTGACAACTTTTTGATAGCTCTGACAGGAGCTGAGATATAACGATCTGAAGTCGGGAGCAGGCGCAGACAGCTAGACAGTCTAGCCTTCTCTGCGTCTCTTCATAGCAGTTGAGACATCAAAAAAGGCGAAAATAGCAATTGATCCATAGCAGAAGAGTCAAATATAGCGCTTGAGACGCCAGCAGTTGATCACCCCAATAGCAGTTGAGTACTTTTCAGTTTGCCGAAAGTGGAAAAGCTCTCTCATCGGACGAGGCGATGAAAGCCGGCGCCAAGTACGATGACAAGTTGATTCCGATCGATGGACCACAAGGCGAAACACCACAGACGACCACCATCCAACCGGTATTCAACTTTATCCAAACGACAACTCAACCGGCGCCTCGAGTCGTTCCGGGAGCAATCAACATGGCTCCGGTGGATGTTCAGAATACGATTGAGGGTCAACGGGCGGTGTATAAGACGGGAAAATGGTGGACGTGGGGTATCTATTTGGGTTTTGTGATTGGAACACTGTTGACGTTGGGCATCGGTGCTGGACTGTTCTACTTGTTGCGGCGAACTGTTTTTGCTATTTGGTGAGTTGATTTGGAGGTTTTTGACGAAGTTTTCACGGGTTAGCAGTGTTCGTTTTGAGCAAGCGTGCTCTGCTGTGAATGCCTAGATTTTCGGAGGGAATTTGAAAATTCTGTGAGGATTTTTTCTGAATTTTCGAATTTTTTTTTGACAAAACATTTTTTTTCGGTGAAATCACATGACTTTTTCGAAAAAAAAAAGTTATTTTTCAAACCAAAAAAAAAACTTCAATCGACCGAAACAACAATTCGATTTTTCGTTAAAAAATTACGAAAATTGAAGAAAAATCTTCGGTTTTTCTGAAATTTTAAGCTGCATATTATGGCAATCAGTGTAAAAGCAAGTGCTGGATGAAAATCCGACAAATTGACGGCCCCCGATATCTCACCACGAAAATTACCGTACAAATTTATTTATTTATTTGAGTTTTAACAATTTCAATAGATTTTCAACGAATATTTAGTTTTACCTGCGGAAAAACTAGAAAAATCGCTGAAAATCGATGAAATTCGATAAATCTTACGGTAGCAATTAAATTTATACGGTAGTTTTCGTGGTGAGATATCGGGGCCGTCAAGTTGTCGGATCTTCGGCCAGCGCTTGCTTTTACACTGATTGCCACAATATGCGACGCTGTAGAAAATTTGAATCGCCGCGTAATTTGAGTGGAGCGCCCTTGCTTGAACTGGACGTGAATTATTGATTTTCCGCTTTGCCTGCTTCGGCTTTCAAGTTGCCAAAAAGCTGAGCAAAGACCCCGTAAATCTACACTAGCTTCGCGGGCGTTTTGATAAAATTTTTTGACCTCCCATTTCCCAACCATGCTCCGTTATCCCGCAGGTACCGCGGAATGTACAAACGATACGGTTGTGATGCGTCGGGCACCACTGGCGGATTGACGGGAGTCGGTTTCGGAAACACTGTCACCGGCGACGTGACTGTCCAGGGAACGACGGGCGGAACGACGATGGGCGGTACCACAGGAACATCCACGGGAACCTCTACGATGGGCGGAACATCTACTGGTGGAACGTCGACGATGACGGGCGCCACGGAGACGTCGACACTACTCGATAAGACTGAAGGGGGAACGAAATCGATTGCCATGTAGTAGATTTTCGATTTTATTTATTGGAATGAAAAATGAATGAGAAAAACAAAAAAAAACAACTAATTTTTCAATTTTTCATCATCTTTCAAATATGGAATTTGTTTTACGAATTCTTGGAATTTTTCTGATTTTACAAATGTTTCTTTCTTTGTTTCCTCCTCCTCCTCTTCCACTTGTGTATTCTCGACACGCAGCGGACTGAATAACAGTTCTTCAATGGATTTTTCGGTTCTCCGTCCGTATTTTGTGACGAGTCGCTGAAGATTTCGAAATCTTTTCATTTTTTCGGTGGTCTCTGGTTCGGATTTGATTGCTTCACATAAGGAGTCTAGCTGAAACGTACAAGATATTCTGAAAATCCTGGAAAAGAAACTAACCGCCTCATCGCTAACACTATAATTGCCTGAAAAGAAGACCTCCTCCTCGAACATTAGCACTTTCTCGAGTTCCAACAGCGCCTCGTTCAGTTTTGACTGCTCTGCGAATGATTTGATACGAATGGAACTTGTGATTGCTGGTGGACAATACGAGGACAACTGAAGCATCTCGTCGACGTCATTCCACTTCTTCAGCTTCATCGCCGACGCGGCTGTGAAGGCGGCGGAGCGAGAGCTGATTTCGCATAAATTGTCATTCTTTCGAACGAGCGTTTTCGATTTTTCGAGGCTCTCTTTGCTGGAGGATTGGAAGTTCATTGCGGCGATGAGACATTGCCTTAGGAGATCTTTGATCTCACGATCTGCTCCCGACTTCTTTATCAATGCCAACTGATCTGTTGGAGCTACAGACCGACCGAGAATCGAAACAGTTTGCGACACGGCTTTCTTTACAGAGAGCATCTGATGAAAATAGTTCTAATAAATCTACACTACTCTCTCATAGAGTATGATTAGATACGTTCTGGCCCTATACTTTGCTTTTTGAGAACGAAATTCAACACTTGCGAACAAACAAAACATTTATCAACAAGAATTTACTTAGAATTCTCCACGGGCCAACTGACGGCGTTGCTTTCTCTTCGACTCCTTCTTGACCTTTGGGGCATCATCGGTTGGCTTGGAGACGACGTCTTCCTTCTCGGCCAAGATGACTTCGATGTGGCATGGCGAAGACATGTATGCTGAAAAACAAAGAATTTAGATGAAAACTTTACGAATGACTCATCAAAGGTATAAGCAAAATAATTTAGGGAAACTTACGGTTGATTCTTCCGTGAGCACGGTAGGTTCTTCTACGGAGCTTAGCGGCACGTTGAACGTTGATGTGCTCGATGACGAGGTGGTCAACATCGAGTCCCTTGTACTCGGCGTTGCTCTCAGCGTTCCTGAAAGAAAAATCAATTTTATTTTCGAAAATTTTCACAAAGAACACTAATTCTTTTGAAATAAAAACTCACTTCAACAGATCAAGAAGGAAGTCAGCGGACTTGACTGGCCATCTTCCTTGGGTGGTGTTCCATTGCTTGGTCTGGGCGGCACGTCCGATTCCTCCGTGGAAACGTCTGAATGGAACGATTTCCTTGTGTTCCTTGACGTGGTTGAGGAAGGCTTGAGCGCGTCTAAGTGGCATGCCACGAAGAGCCATAGCGGCTTCATGGGTGTTCTTGAAGTGAACGCGGAGATCGGATCCGCGAGCCTTGCACGACTTGGTGCTGTTTTCTGGTGCCCGGGAATAGTGAACCTTCGTCATTTCGACAAGGAAGATTACCTGAAACTAGCACATTAGATGAATTAAGTTACACGCGGCGCGAGGAGGAGAGAAGGTAAATACGAGAAGAAATCAGCAAAACTAGGAAAATTCGAGGGAAAAAAGTTCAAGGATGAGTATTCAAAATACGAATTTCACGGAAAAGAAAATAAAGTTTCGAATAAAAAATTTTTAACGTTTACATCCAAAATTCGTCAAAAAATTCGCCAGAAAATCATCGTTCGAAGTAGAAAATATTGATTTTCGTCATGATTATCAATTTTTCTGAGAAAAAACTGCGAAAAAAGCACACTTTTTAGGCCAAAACCAGTAAAAAAGAGAAAAAGGCCTAAAAATAATCGCGGAGGAGAATTAAAGGCGCAAGCGGCACCGTAGTCACCAAACGCGGGTCTCGCCGCGATCTTGTGTCGATTTACGGGGGAGAGGATTTTCGCACTGGGGTTCATTGATTTTTGACATTTCAGGCTGCTTTTTCTTTGTTTTTTCTTTGTTTTCAATATTTTTTCAGCATTTTTTCTTTAAAAAATTGAAGTTTACGTTCATTACAAAGTATTTTATCATGTTTCAACTATGAAAATCGCTCTAAAAGTCCCAAAATGTTGTTTAACATCCAACACTAAACCCGTTTTTTCATCGTTATCTTATCGAAAAAATACATTAAAGAAGACTTTACGTTTTTCTTTCATTCTTGTTAAAGTTTTCGCTAGTTTCCGCTCATTTTTGCCTTGTTTTTACCATAAATCCTTCGAAAAATCGGCATTTTCAGATGATAAAAGCGATTCTTGTCATCAACAACCATGGGAAACCACGCCTTCTCAAGTTTTATCAGCATTATTCGGAGGAGATGCAACAACAAATCGTTCGAGAAACATTCCAACTAGTATCGAAACGTGACGATAATGTCTGTAATTTTTTGGAGGGAGGAACCCTGATTGATGGGAACGATTATCGCCTGATCTATCGACACTACGCGACGCTGTACTTCATTTTCTGCGTGGATTCGTCGGAAAGTGAGCTTGGAATTCTGGATTTAATTCAGGTAAAATCACCTTTTTCTGATTGAATTTTCAATTATTTTTCTCAATTTCCAGGTTTTCGTCGAAACGCTCGATCGATGCTTCGAAAACGTCTGCGAACTGGATCTCATCTTCCACGTGGATCGTGTTCATCACATTCTCGGCGAGATTGTTATGGGTGGAATGGTGCTGGAGACGAATATGAATGAGATTTTGCAAAGGATTCAAGAACAGGAGAAAATACAAAAACAGGAGGCGGGCATAACGGCGGCGCCGGCGAGAGCAGTGTCTGCCGTCAAGAACATGAACATTTCCCAACAATTGAAGGATATAAAGCTGCCCGACTTGCCGTCGCTTTCCAATTTCAAAAATGCTTTTTAGCTCTTTTTTTTTAATTTTTTACTTGGCGCTTCCAATCTCTCCTCGAATTCATTCCTCTCACAAAATATGTATTTATTTTATGTATAAATTTATTTATTTTCCAATTTTTCTAGCTGTAGCAACCTAAAATTTAGGCCAAAAATTGAGGTTTTTTCCCTGGGACAACTACTTTAACCAATTAGAAAAAAAAATCAAAAAAATAAAATATTCTAGACCCTACTAGATGGATTATGACCCGACAACACAACAATATCGAGAACGTAACAACGCCTCATGGGATCGGATAAGACACGAGAATGCGTCGAGTGTGCGGTCAGAGCCCGCCGATCCGTCGTATTTATTCAATAGTTTCGATTACAATTTTGATGTAAGGATTTTAAAGTTGAGCAAGTGCGCTCTAATGCTAAATAATTGTTCTGGAGGAAATTCAAATTGTTCTTTTTGAACCGTAGTTTTAGTGCTATGAGAAAAACAGGGTAGATACTCAACTGCTATTTTTCAACTGCTATGGGGATGGTCAACTGCTATAGCTAGTGTCTCAACTGCTGAATTTGGCTCTTCTGCTATGGATCAACTGCTATACGCTTTTTTCGCCAAAAAATCAGAATAAAAAAAAAGAAAAATTCAGAAAATTACGGGAAAATTCGGGGACCATTTCCGGAAAAAATAACAGAAAATTGGGAAAAATCCGAGAAAGAGTAACGGAAAAATTCAGAGGATTACGGAGAAAATAACGGGAATTTTCTGAATTTTACCGTTTTTCGGTTACTTTTTCCCGGATTTCTCTCAGTTTTCCCTGTTTTTTTTTCCGGAAATGGTTCCGGAATTTTTCTGATTTTAGGCTTTTTTTCCGGAATTTTCGGGGAAAATAGCTGTTGATCCATAGCAGAAGAGCCAAATATAGCAGTTGAGGCACTAACAGTTACAAAATAGCAGTTGATCACCCCCATAACGGTTGAGTATACGCCAAAAAACAATGCAAAAAAAAGTTCAAATCCAACTTAATTTTCGCAAAATCCGCCAACAAAAAATGTAGCACACTTGCTTTTGGGAGGCAAATACTCAGTTGCTACAACTTGCTCTTTTGCTGTAGTGGATCTTTTGCTATCTGTCGTTTTCTCATATGCTATACCCATGTAGCTCAATTGCTATTGAATATCTCAGTTGCTATGGATCATTTGCTATGAAAAAGCGAATGATCCATGTTTCTAGCAAATGAGAACAATCAACATTTCATAGCAAAAAATCCACTATAGCAAAAGATCAGATTCTAGCAACTGAGAATCTGTCTGAATTTGAATTGAGTCGCCGAGCAAACTCGCTCTATTGAGAACCTACATGCGCGTTCAAAAAAATTTTTTGGAAAAAAAATCAATAATTTTCAGCCCTTCCCAGAGCTCCTACCTCCCCAGGAAGACAACAATTACGTGCCACAGGATCTTCTGAACCTCGACTATGCTCCAATAATCGATAATAATCAACTAGATCACAGCCTTCAAACTCTGCAACCAGTGAATCTAGAACCTCTTCCATATCACCCACTGGATAGTGCTCCACTGGAAATCGATCCACTGGAAATCACGGAGGATCTAGAACCAGAAGAAAATGGATACGAAGAAGAAGATGACGATGAAGACGTGGAAGAATCCTCAAGTTCAGATGAGAATGACGAAGTGGACCGCCCGGATGTCTACTGTATGGATTGTTGCTCAAAAATCGATGACGTGGATGCACACGACCTGGTGACCTGCTCCAAAGCCAAGGCGCAAAAATACGAGTGCGGGCAGTGCCCGAAAAAGTTCAATTTCGAAAAAAACATGAAAGTCCATCGAATCCTGGAGCACCTGAAACCAATCGATTTCGTCGTCGGCACCGCCTGTCAGTTCTGTCCGAAAGAGCCCAAAAAAAGCGAGCACGGCCGGCCGACGTTCTCCCGGTTCACCGCCTATTTAGGACATGTGAAAATACACTTGAAACCGGATTTTTTGAAGTGTGAGCAGTGCGGAGTGGAGTTTCCCAGTGAAAAAGAGCTGGATCGTCATGTACGACGGGATCATTCTGATGAGGCGTACGAACTCTCGTTTTGTCCGAAATGTAAAAAGATTATCACATTGGAAGACTCGGCGGCGCATTGTTTATTGCATTTGGTCGAGAAACGGACGGAGAAGTACTTTTTTTTTCAAAGAAATCTGGCCGAAAATCCGGGCTGAGCGAAAAAAATTCCGAAAAAAAAATTTGTTTTTCAAAAATTTTGGACCGAAAAAAATCGAAAAACTTTTTTTTCGAATTTTTCAGGGCGAAAATTATCGAAAAATGATTTTTTGGATTTTTCCGAATTTTTTCGGTTTTTTTCAGGAAAAAATGGAAAAAAAAGACGGTTTCTAAAAAAAATTTAAAACTGAAAAACCGTTTTTTCCGAAATTTTTTGGGTTTTTCGGCAAAAAAAATTGTTTCGGTTTCAAATAGCGAAAAAATTTTCGGAAAATGACCTAAAAAACCGAAAAAAATAAATTTTTGAAAATTTTTTGCACGGCCCTGGTCCCGATATCTCACCACGAAAACTACCGTATAAATTTAATTTCTACCGTAAGATTTATCGAATTTTATCAATTTTTATCGATTTTCAACAAAGATTTATGTTTTTTTTCCGAGAAAAAGCTAGAAAAATCGCTGAAAATCGATTGAAATTGATGAAATCCGATAAATCTTACGGTGGAAATTAAATTAATACGGTAGTTTTAATGGTGAGATATCGGGGACGTCAAGTTGTCGGATCTTCGGCCAGCACTTGCTTTTACACCGATTGCCAAACATACCAATTTTTTTCAGAAAGCAACCAGAAAAGAAGAAAGAGCCTCCGAAGCCGACACTACTGGCAAAGTTACAACCACCGAAGAGACCGCCACCAAAAACAGCAGCACATAAGAGGAAACGTCCGTGTAGAGAGAAGAAGTTTCAGTGTACAGAATGTCCAAAGGCGTTTGTGAGGCCATCGGAGTTGGCCAGACACTCGATGATTCATTTGAGGAAAAGTGAGTGAGATGGGCGGCACATATTTCTCAGTTGCTAGGATTTGATCTTTCGCTATTGTAGATCTTTTGCTATCTGACGTTTTCTCATATGCTATGATTAAAAAAGTTGTGTGACGACGGCTATGGAAAAGCGAATGAGCAAGCAAATGTCTAGCAAATGAGAAATAGCAACTGAGCAACATTTCATAGCAAAAGATCCACTATAGCAAAAGAGCGAATTCTAGCAGCTGAAAATAGCAATAGATCTGCTAGCAACTGAGTATTTTCCTAGCAGCTCGAAAATCGGTAAAAAGCGCTTTTTCAACAATTTTGAAGCAAATACTCATATGATTGCTGATCTTTTGCTATTTCTCAGTTGCTCGAATTTTCTCTTTTGCTATGAAATTTTGCTCATATGCTATTTTCCATAACGGTGCTATTTCTCATTTGCTAGGAACAGATCTTTTGCTATTCACAGCTCATTTGCTAGTGCTATAGCAAATGAGCGAATTCTAGCATATCACGGCCCGGCGTTTTCTACCGGGGCCGGGAACAGTCGGAAAACTAGGCCACTTGCTCGAAAAACTGTTAAGAAGTCGTTTTCTTGTAATTTTAACTTCAAAAACAGTGAAAACGGACTTCTAATTTTTAAAAAAGTCACTTTTGCCCAAAATAACATAATTGGTTACCGGATATCGGCTGATTAACAATGAAAAACCGAAATATCGTCGATCTTCAAAACTTTCTGAGTTATGGATCTGAAAATTGGCATAGACATACATTCAGACATGCTGATTCCGAATCCATTGAGAAAATTGGACCTCTATGTGCTTGTTTTTGAGTTAAAAATTTTTAAAGGTCAAAAATACACTGAAAAATCGTTAAAAATGGGATTTCTCGAAAAGTTTCTGAGTTAGATCGTCATAAATTAGCCTATATATACTTCTAAACATGCTTAACATGATCCCGTGATCAAATATCTACCTTCATGACCTCGTTTTGGAGATATGATTTTTTGAAGATTTCTAGTTGAACTCTGCAAGCCCGTCTTTAATTCATATTTTTTCAGCAATAATGATCATTATAAGTTTTCAATTAATTATTATTTAAATTTTGATCACAATTTGAACACTTATCTCAGCTTACAAGCTGCAGAAATCAGCCGAAAAAAAATAATAGATACAGTAGGAAGCAAATTTTTCAATATTGCGACAGAGCGCGCTCGCATTTCTCGACGCTTTTTTCTCGGCCCCGGTAGAAAACGCCGGGCCGTGATATGGGAAATAGTAAAAGATCAGCAAGCATGTGAGTATTTGGTAGATGCTCAACTGCTATGAAATCTACTGCTATATCTCAACTGCTATTGGTGTGATCAACTGCTATGTTGTAACTGCTAGTGTCTCAACTGCTATAGAAATTGTCTCAATTGCTACATTTGGTTCTTCTGCTTTGGATCAACTGCTATAGCCATAGCAGTTGAGACAACAAAAGTGGCGAAAGTAGCAGTTGATTCATAGCAGAAGAGCCCAATATAGCAGTTGAGTTTTCCAGAGAAAAATTACTGAAAAATTTAGAAAATTCCGGGAAAATCGTGAAAACTTCGGGAAACCTTTCTGGAAAAAATAACTGGAAAAGTCGAAAGATTTTCCGGAAAAAACAAAAAAATCGGGAAATTTTCCTAGAAAGAAAAGTGCGAAAATTCAAAAAATCCAGCGAAAAAATCCATAGCAGAAGAGCCAAATATAGCAGTTGAGACACTAGCAGTTACAACATAGCAGTTGATCACCCCCATAGCAGTTGAGTATTTGCCCTAATTACTCTCTTTTTTTCCAGAATTCCAAGCTCCCAAACCCTACGACGCTCCTCCCATCGTGCTTCCCAAATGGACATGTCTCATGTGCGACAAAGAATACTGCCACAAATCTGGACTCATGGAGCACAAAAAGAACGTTCATGGCAATGCGAAACAGTTTGTCTGTCAACTGTGCGGAGCGAAATTCACCAAGAAATCCAACCAAGCTCGTCACATGAAACGAATCCATCCGGTCGATCAGGACTCGAAAGAGAAATCGCAGTATCAATGTGCCGATTGTCCTACTGTATTGAGTACGATGGGAGCGTTGACACGACATAAACGGGAGTATCATTTAAAGGCGCCTCATATGAAAGTTACTAAAGGTAATTGATTTTTAGGCTCACGGTAAATTTTTTTGAACGTACAAATCTCACACGGGCTTTTACAAATTTTATATTGCGCCTTTAAAATCTGTAAGCCGCGCTTAAGCCTAAGAAGCACCATGTTTCCAGAACACTTTTTACTGTGAAAATAATAAAGTTTCAGCAAGGAATTTAAAATTTTTTTTCGCGGGCTCAAACGCTTG
>GL380004.1:58305-74883 GCA_000143925.2 Caenorhabditis brenneri
ATCAATTTTTATCGATTTTCAACAAAGATTTATGTTTTTTTTCCGAGAAAAAGCTAGAAAAATCGCTGAAAATCGATTGAAATTGATGAAATCCGATAATTCTTACGGTAGCAATTAAACTTATACGGTAGTTTTCGTGGTGAGATATCGGGGCCGTCAAGTTGTCGGATCTTCGGCCAGCACTTGCTTTTACACTGATTGCCATAATATGAGGCATTCCAGAGAGACCTGGCTTGCTCGGAAAAATTGATTCCCGAACTTTCACCCAACTTTTTTTTGGAAAACGCGAATTTTTGATTTTTCCGAAAACGGTAGTTCTCTGTGTGCGCTAGGGCGATTTTACTCAACCTTACAAAAAAACATCACCGTGTTTTTCCACTTTCCATTTTTTCCAGCTTCGTCCTCCGCGCCTCTCTCATCTGGCACGTCCAAAAACACTACGAAGAGCAACAGCAGGAGGAAGAGGCACAGCAAGAAGAACCCTATTGTTCTCTTTGTGACCTCAATTTCTACAGTCAGCTAGAGTTCCGACAGCATCAGGACGAACAGCACTCGGTGGTTTGTGGATCGTGTCATCAGGTATGTATAGGGCGGGTAGATACTCAACTGCTATTGGGGTGATCAACTGCTATTTTCGCCACTTTTGGTGTCAATGGCTATAGCAGTTGATCCATAGCAGACGAGACAAATATAGCAGTTGAGACAATAGCTATAGCAGTGTATAGGGTACCTGACGACCATTCATACAAAAATTCCAGAAATTCTCCTCGCATCAAGTCTACAAGGACCACATTTGCAGCAAGAGACTGGTGTCGAGAAGTGGCTTGTTGCCCAATAATCGGTTAGTATTACTGCCATTGGGGGAATTGTGGGCAAGTTGCCGGGCAAATTTACCAGCTTGATGACCTATCTTTTTCGTAACGGTGGCCTATGAATCCCAGGGGCCTCTGGGACCTAAATATTCTTGATCAGCATACCAAGTTTAGTCTAGATATCAATTTTCAACAAGATCCGACCATTGGGAGCGGAATTGGAATTTTTGGATGCGTCGCGTGTCGCGTCACGGTCAGAATTCCCTAACTTTGCTCTCAAAGGTCCTAGAGCTCTAGAAATTTAACCCAATACAAATTCGAGGACGCTGAATCCAAATTTAACGAAATCTAAAAGATTTGAATTTTCTAGGCCACCATCCCATTTTGCGGCAAGTTCAAAAATCGCTTTTTCAGAGTGATCATCTGCCGACAATGCCGTCCACCGCAACGTCTCACCACGGCTCGTCAAATCAAAGAGCACCGCGCTCGACACCTTCCGAGGAAGACTCATTTGTGTTGGACATGCCATAAATCGTTCCGCACCGCCCGTAAGTTATCGTAACGCTCAACTGCTATGGGGGTGATCAACTGCTATTTCTCATCTGCTAGTGTCTCAACTGCTATATTTGGCTCTTCTGCTATGGATCAACTGCTATTTTTGCCACTTTTGATGTCTATAGCTATAGCAGTTAATCCATAGCAGATGAGAGCAGAACTGTGCGAAAAAAAAATTTCGGTCATTTTCCAAAAAAACTGTTCGCCTTTTTTTCAAAAAAATTTTTCGAAAAAAACCAAAAAAAATTCCGAAATATCCAGTTTTTAGCTGTAGATTTTCATGTTTTTACCGCCTTTTCATCAATTTTTTCTAAAAAAAAATCCGAAATTTTCGAAAAAAAAAAGTTGAAAAACTCCAAAAAATCTTATCCCGGAATTTTTTTTTTCGCCCAGCCCTGCTTTCAACTGCTATATTTAGCTCTTCTGCTATGGATCACTAAAAGTGGCGAAAATAGCAGTTAATCCATAGCAAAAGATCCCAATTTAGCACTTGAGATATAATCTATAGCAGTTGAGAAACTAGTAGTTGCACCATAGCAGTTGATCACCCCAATAGCAGTAGAGAAACATAGCAATTGAGTATCTACATTACCGTAACCCCAACTTCCCATCAATATTTTTCTTCCAGAACTTCTCTCCCTTCACGCCGAGGTTCACGATCGTCAACCGGTCCAGTGTGCCCACTGCCCACAGGTCTTCCATAGTCGAGTGGCACTGAAGCAGCACACGAGAATCAGTCATGGAGGAGACACCAACTATCAATGTGTCGTCCATGTGGATCGAACGATGGCAATGTCAGCCCAGTCATTCGCCGAGTACGGTCTGGCAGCCGATCACAACGATGAGCAGGCTCATCGGGCTCACTCGGTAACCGAGTGTATGGACACGGAGGAGGAGATCATTCCACAGGAGCAAATGGAACAGGACTTGATACGATATCAACCAATGAATCAGATAAGCATTCAGCAACAAATTGCACGCAGCATCGCCGCCGAAGCGCCGATCCGATGTGAAGTCTGTCATCATTTGTATGAGAATATTGAGAGGTTGTGTGATCATTGGCAAGGGTTAGTTTTGCGGACAAACAGACAGACAGGGCTTCGCTTGAGAATTAGGTGCCCTTTTAAAATAGAACTGTCCCATATCTCAAAAGTGTGCGGAGCTAGAGAAAAGTTGTTAACTGCAAACTTGCTCCAAATTGAATTTGGAGCAAGTTTGCAGTTGACAACTTTTTTCTAGCTCCGCCCACTTTTGAGATATGGGATGGTTCTATTTCGACACAGTTCTATTTCAAAAGAGCACCGAAAATTAGACTGGAGATTTTCAAAATTTTTTGACTCGCTTTTAATCGATTTTCTGAAAAATTAGAGCAAAATAATATTTCAATTTTTTTTTTCTGAAAAAAAATTTTCGAAAAAAAAATTCCAATTTTTATTTTGCTCTAATTTTCCAGAAAATCGATTAAAATCGAGTCGAAAAATTTGAAAATTTCAATCCTAAGGTTTCGAAATGTCACGGACCTAGTTTCGGTATATCCGGATTAACCGACAGACAGACAGACATCTTTTCAGAAGCGACACGGACGCCGATCATTCCTTCCAAATAGTGACTTGTCCAATCTGCGAAACTCGAATTCGATCAGCTGCCGAGGCGGCGAATCACGTGCGCAACGCGCATCTATTCGCCAGACCCAAGATTTTTGATTTCATGTAAGTTGTCAATGGAGCGAATCTGCTCGGCGTCTTGATTCAAAATACTCAGTTGCTAGCAGATCTTTTGCTATTTCTTAGTTGCTCGAATGTGCTCTTTTGCTATGAAACGTTGCTCAGTTGCTATTTCTCATCTGCTATTGTGTCTCAATTGCTACTGGATTCCTCATTCGCCTCCATAGCAAATGATCCATTTTAATAGCAACTGAGCCACCCAATTTTCTTAGGAATAGCATATGAGAAAACGATAGCAAAAGAGCAAGTCGTAGCTACTGAGTATTTCCCTCAAAATCACAATTCCAGGAAGCCATCAGTCGTTCCGGAAATGATGCCGCTGGTGGAGCCAACCGATGACTCGCGTGCTCTGGTGCCGGCCGCCTCCTCTGTGATGATACAGCAGAGTATCCCAGTGAATAAGGGTCATCAGTGTTTGCAGTGTGATAAGGTTTTCACGAGGAAAAACGATATGCAGAGACATATGAAAATTCATACGGGTGGGTTTTTTAGGGTAGATACTCAACTGCTATTTCTCAACTGCTATTAGGGCGATCAACTGCTTTGTTGTAACTGCTATATTTGGCTCTTGTGCTATGGATCAACTGCTATTTTCACTCGAAAATTCCGGAAAAAATAACGGAAAAATTCAGAAAATTCCGGAAAATTCTGGAATCATTTCCGGAAAAAATAACCGAATGTCAGAAAACTCCGAAAAAAGAAAACAAAAAAAATTCAGAAATTCCTGAAGCGTTTCCAGAATTGAGGCATCAAAAGTGGCGAAATAGTAGTTGATTCATAGCAAAAGAGCCAAATATAGCAGTTGAGACATTAGCAGTTGATCACCCCCATAGTTGAGTATTTGCCAGAAAATGGGGGTAGATACTCAACTGCTATTGGGGTGATCAACTGCTATGTTGTAACTGCTAGTCTCTCAACTGCTATTTTTGGCTCTTCTGCTATGGATCAACTGCTTTTTTGACCACTTTTGATGTCTCCTTTGCTCATTCGCTATAGCACTAGCAAATGAGCTATATAGCAGCAAAAAATCCATGTTTCTAGCAAATGAGAAATAGGTTTTTTGAGAAATAGCATATGAGCAACATTTCATAGCAAAAGAGCAAATTCTAGCATATGAAAAATAGCAAAAGATCTGCTAGCAACTGAGTATAGTTTGGGTTTTTATACAGGCAAATACTCAGTTGCTAGCAGATCTTCTGCTTATTCTCAGTTGCTCGAATTCGCTCTATTGCTATAGTGGATTTTTTGCTATGAAATCTTGCTCAGTTGCTATTTCTCATTTGCTAGACATTTGCTTGCTCATTCGCTTTTCCATAGCAAATGATCTATGTTACTGTGCAAAAAAAAAATTCCGAAAAAAAATCGGAAAACTTTTTTTGGAGCAAAAACTTTCAAGTTTTTGAGGCCTCGATTGCTATGGCTAGCAGTTGATCCATAGCACAAGAGCCAAATATAGCAGTTGAGACACCAGCAGTTACAAAATAGCAGTTGATCACCCCCATAGCAAATGAGAAATAGCAGTAGAGACACATAGCAGCTGATTTGCCAGAAATGGTTCATACCATCAGTTTTTACACTAAAATACCCCTTTTCACCCCGATCGATCCCCAATCATCCCCCAATTTTCCAGGCGAAAAAAACCACGTGTGTCCGGAATGCAATCGTGGATTCCGTGTGAAATCGACTCTCAAAGCTCACATGCAAACGCACTCCGACAACCCGCCCGAATATCAATGTACAGTGTGCGAAAAGTCACTTTACGAGAAGAAGGCCCTAGTGGTTCACATGCGAATTCATACCGGCGAGCAGCCACACAAGTGCCGATTTTGTGATTTGCATTTTAGGTAGGAAGGAGGGAACGAGTAGATACTCAACTGCTATCGGGGTGATCAACTGCTTTTTTGTAACTGCCAGCGTATCAACTGCTATATTTGGTTCTTTTGCTATAGATCAACTGCTATGGCTATTGTCTTAACTGCTATGTCGATAGCAGTTGAATAATAGCAGAAGAGCCAAATATAGCAGTTGAGGTATGAAAAGTTGGCTCTTTTGCTATTGAACAACAGCTATGTTCGCAAGAAAATTCCGGAAAACAAGAAAGGAAAAATTCAGAAAATTCAGGGAAAAATAACGGGAAAATTGGGAAAAATCTGGGAAGAAGTAACGAAAAATTTTAGAGAATTCCGGAAAAATTTTGAAAAAATTCAGAAAATTTCGGAACCATTTTCGGAAAATCGGGAAAAATTTAAGAAAAAGATGTGAAAAATTTTAGAGAATCCCGGAATCATTTTCGGGAAATTGGGAAAAATCTTGAAAAAAATAACTGAACATTTTAGAAAATTCCAGAGAAAATACCTGAAAAATTCAGCAGATTCCGGAAAAAATTATGCAAAAATTCAGGAAATTTCGGAGAAAATAATGTAAAAATTCAGAGAATTCCTGAAAAAAAATATGGGAAAATTCAGAAAATTCCGGAACCATTTTCGAAAAATCGGGGGAATCCGGGGAAAAGTAACGAAAAATTTTAGAAAATTCCGGAGAAAACAACAAAAACTGCTATAGCTAGTGCCTCAACTGCTATAGTTGTCTCTTCTGCTATAAATCAGCTGCTATACATAGCAGTTGATCCATAGCAGAAGACCCAAATAAAGCAGTTGAGACACTAGCAGTTACAACATAGCAAGTGAGGAATAGCAGTTGAGTACCAACCAAAACTTGCTTTTCAGAACCATCTCGATGCAAAAAACTCATGAAAAGAAATGCATGTACGGTGGTCCGTACCGTCCGATTCTTCCCGATCCGTCGACCCTTCAAATCTCGTCGTTCCAACCGCAATACGTGGCACCACAAGACGATATGGAAAGAACGATCACTCAGATCTCATCTCTTCCAGAACAACCACTTCAGTTGTCGAGGAACTCGGCGTTCAATACGGTGCAATCGATGGGAGAAATGGTAAGAAATGATGGGATTTTGTGCGGAAAAAGAGAGAGAGAGAGAGAGAGAGAGAGAGAGAGAGAGACAGATATACATACAGACAGGAGGACGGACAGATAGATATTCTGACAGTGAAACTGACAGACAGATATGCAGACATACAGACAGACAGACGGGAAGACAGACAGCTGAACAGACAGGTTTTACCCCAAACTATATGCCAAAAATGCCAAATTCTCTCCGAAATTCACCTTTTTTTCCAGGCAACATCTGGAGACACGAGCATCTACGTCATCACAAAACCGATCACTCCCATCCAATACGTGGTTCTAATCCAGAAGACGAAGCCGTTGGAGAGAACGATTAGATATGCGGTAGGTCATTAGAGACTCAGAGAAAACAGTGTCTCGCAGATACTAAACTGCTATTTCTCAAGTGCTATAGTTGGGGATCAACTGCTACGTTGTAACTGCTATTGTCTCAACATCTATATTTTGCTCTTCTGCTATGGATCAACTGCTTTTTTGGCCACTTTTGATGTCTATAGGTATAGCAGATGAGCACAAAGCAGAAGAGCCAAGAATAGCAGTAGAGACACATAGCAGTTGAGTATCTAACCAGCTTAGAGCCTCACCTATTGAACCCGATTTCTCAACTGCTATGCTTGGCTCTTCTGCTATTATTCAACTGCTATTGCCATAGCAGTTAAGTCAATAGCCATAGCAGCTGATCTATAGCAAATGAACCAAAAATAGCAGTTGAGACACTAGCAGTTACAAAATAGCAGTTGATTACCTCCATAGCAATAGAGACGAATAGCAGTTGAGTATCTACCCAGCTTAGAGCCTCCCCCATTGCCCTATTTTACCAAATTCTATTCCAGGTCGACACAGTGAGCGAGATCAAAATCCATCAGCTCCAAGAATCCACGGATCTCTCCATCGTCCTCCACAACGACATGCGTTTGAATCTGAACACTGTCAAAATGTTGGAGCTGATTCCGCAGCTTCGAATGGATTCAATGTTCAAAACGAGAGTGAACGTGGCAGATGACGTGCCGATAATCCACGAGGATATGGATCTATTCTCAATAGTTGCTCCCAACAAAACCAGTGGAGTCACCTCCTCCTTCATCCGAAGATGCGAGATTTGTGAGGTGGATTTGCCGACGAAACGAGCCTCGGATGCCCATTTCTATTCTGAGGATCACGAGACGGCTCAGCTAATGTACCCATCCAAAAATCAACAACAACAGTCTATGGATCGTAATCTCGGAATGCCGAACAATATGATGAACATGAATAACGGAGGATCCAACGAGTTCAACTGCAAACTTTGCGGCTCCCGATTCATGGATATGAACTCTCTCCTGAATCATATACGACGGGAGCACGACGATGAGCCAGTCATTCCGCCGAGACCTGTCGCCCATACCGCTCCAATCAACTGAGGAGTTTTATCATTTCATTTCTTTGTGCCTTATTCTTACCAGCTCACGTGTTCTTGTTATTATACTCAGGAAAATAAATTTTATGCACCGACTAGTTTTGATTGGCGTTCTCACCCAGATCTGGTAGCTTGGTTGAGAAGATGTAAAAGTTTCACGAGAAAACTTTGGAACTAGAAGCCAAAGTTATGAAAAACGGAAAGGAAGAGATGGACATCTCAGAATAGAAGCTGTTACGAAAACCAACAAAAAAACACAGGTGTACCGAGTTCTGACCAGTTTATTGGGCAAACCATATGGCAGATATGAGATGCTCCGAGATGAGCTATCCCGGGGGCATCAATATAACACGACATAAGCGCCCAATTTAGGGAGGCTCGGGAATAAAATAGAAAAATTAAAAATTGAGACAAGAATAGTTACATAAATACAAAGGTTTGGGGGTGGTTATATTCGAGGGGGGTTTTGAAAACCAATAGAGTAATGGATGGTGAGAAGTGATCAAATAAAACAATAACAATGTGAGGGTGGAGTGGAGAACGAAACTGGGGTCGAAGAAAATGCAAGGGGAATGGTTATTGGATTATCTTGAATGCAAGCCTAGGCGTTGAACCGAGTAGCAAACAGTTTCTTTTCGAAAACTCCCAATTGCTCATTGGTGGCCTTGAAATCGAACTCTCCTTCCTTGTAGACCGCGCTTCTCTGAGCCAACACCTCAGCACCACGATGACTGTACATTCCAGCGACGTAGAGAGGAGCCGGGTAGCTGACAGGATGGTAGACGATTTGGTGATCATAGCAGAGATCGTTGGTCAATCCCTGCCACATTTCCAACGGCTTGGTTTTATCTGTGTTGAAGATGACGGTGTACTTGGCAGCTTTGTTGGTTCCCTGACGAGCAACAGCCGATGAGTTGTACCACTCACCGAGAAGAGGATTGACGATGACCTCATCAATGACTGTTCCCGGTTCCATGTTGGAGACTCCTCCTTTTTGATCTTGCTTGTAGAGCCGTGTGTTGTGCAGTTTGGTGGCGGCAATCACTGTGATGTGTGGTCTGTAGCCTCCACTAACGGATTTGCAGGCTTCTTTGATTGCCTCAACGTATTTCTCGTTGATCAAACCGTACTGTCCCTCGGTGACACCACTGAAGTAAACCACGATACTGGTTGGCGCTGCACGGTTCTTCTTCGTTTGATTAAGGCACATTGAGACTACTTTCTCGATGATAGGCCCGTATACCTGCAAAAAGAAGCAGTTTAGGAATTATGGTTGCGATAAAACTTACGTCACTTGAACGCTTGACGAGGTAGTAGCCTCCAGTGAACTTCATGTGATGGTCCGACATATTCGCAGAGAATCCGATGGCGATTGGAGCATCTCCGCCTCCTCCCTTCTGGGAGGTCTCGAATCCGATGACGAGCCGGTTCTTGTCGAAGTACTTGCTTTCGACATCATAGTTGAGACCGCCCAACTTGATGTTGATCTTGTTGGCGATGTTCTTTCTCGTGTTCGGTTGTCGAACATAACGTTCAGCGGTTGTGAACTTGATGTCTTGGGTGAGCATATCGTGCTCGAGTTCCAGCGCCTTCATCTCCTGATGATAGTTGTTTTGATCAGGTGTGATGAACAACAACATTTGACGCTTGTTCTTGACTGCTTCGGTGAAGATCGGCTTCAAGTTTCCATTGACGATGAAGTTCTTGTGTGGATTCTCCACTTGCATTCCCATCTCTTTCATTGTGTTGACGAGTGGTGCGATGGCAGAACTGAATAGAAATCGATTAAGAACATCATTTTAAACAGGGGAAACTCACTCTAGCTGGGCATTCTTGTCAAACACGACTTCCCAGTTGACTAGTCTCGCTGGTCTGAGGAACTTGGTGATGTTGAAGTCAGTTGCTGGACCTCTTTTTCCTGGTTCATTCCAGTTGACTGTTTTTCCTCCGTAGCTGATAGTCGGCTTTGGAAGAACATATCCTGTTACGACTTCTGGAGCGCCAACCTTCACGTAACCCTCACGATCGTTTCCAAGACCCACACTCTGCACAACCTGCTCCGTGATACGATTACGATTGTGTGGAGCTGCAGCGGCAAGCTTGATGAGATCGCTTTGCTCATTACCGATCATTTGTTCAGTTCGGACGGGTTGACCTGGACACAGTTCCAATAATTCGACAGGAATGTTTTGATCCTTTCCTTCCCGTCCTCTTGCAACGACTGTCATGAGATCGGGAAACTGGAGGTTGATGTTGTATTTTTGCCGGTAGTAGTTCAGAACAGTCGTTGGTGTTCCGTTCCATTCGAACGTCTGGTTGCGAGCCGACAGTCCGAATCCTCTGATTTTGATCATTGGTCTCTCGACTCCGATGTTTCCATTAGGTCCATAAGTCACGTAGCAAGAGAGTCCGAGCAGAGAATTTCTCACTGTGACAGACCAAGCGTCATTCGCCTGTCTGGTCGCGTTGAACTTGGGGTAAGTCTTCAAGACGTCAAGCACAGTGTATCCATCGGGGTGGAAGAGTGTAGCTTTAACTGAAATCAAATTATGAGGATTTCATAAAACTCGCAAAAAACTAACGCTCTGTGGTCAAGTAGAGAGATGGGTCCTTGTCACGTCCCTCCAGCGTTTTGACAGACTTGCACGTGCCAACCGCTGAGTTCTTTTCACCAGTTAAGACTCTGACCCGATCCATTTTGATGTGATCATCGTTGTACAAATAGTGGACACAGTTTCCCATAGTGAGAACATTGGGATCTTCCAATGCTTTTCCAGAGACCATCAAATTGAGAGCTTCCAAGATTGTCTTGTCAGCCAGATTCGGATGAATATTGACCGACTGTTTGATGGCGTTGGAAGTGCTTTGGAAGCTGTCGGCAACCTTTGTGACGGTGAATTCCACACGGAGGAAGTTGGACTTCTTTGAGAGATCGTTTCCGACCAGGTTGAGAGTGAGAGGCTGGAAAAGAAAAATAATTTTTGGGACTAGAAAATCAGCAAACTAACATCCTTCTTCAGAAGACTCAACGAGTAGAGACTCGCTTGACGGTCGTAATAGAATGGTCCTCCTTTCTGCAACTCTGGACACTGGCGAACTGCTCTCTTGTAGACAAGCGAGCAGAGTCCCTTGTCGCGTTCGTGTTCTGGTCCTTTGAAGATGGACTTCGATCTTTCCTTGACGAGCTCCGTTCCGTCGGCCTTGGAGTACACGAACATGACTTTCACGTCATATTTGTACATTGGCGTGTTCTTCGTGATGGTAACTGGTCTCATGTTGGTCACAATTTGCACCGCCGTTCCAGGCGTTTTCTTCTTGTTCTTCGCGGCCAATGGCTGGTTTCCGACGACATCGAGAGCGACGTTGCCCATGCCGTTGGTAATTTCGTTGGTGTTAGTCATTGTTAGCGTTTGACTTGATCACTGAAAACAATGACTGTATATGGAGAAGGAAAAAAAGTGAATGAGGTTGAAGGAAAAGGAAAAAATGATGACGAGACAGTCAAAGAAAAAAAAAACCGCAATTTGGAAGAGAAATGAAATTCAGAATGATGAGAAAACTGAAGTTTTAGGAGGCACTTTCTGAAAGAAGAGACTTCCCATTGGCACAGTTGCAAAAAGTTGTTTGGATCCGTATGATTTTTGGTTTATATATGTACCCATATGAGTGATTTATGATAAAGATGTTACTAGCCCCCTATGACGTCATCGTCTGGAATTATAGCTGAAAATATGATTTTCAGCTCAAAAATTCAAAAAATTTTCATTTTCGAGATATCGTTTCCAAACTTCGGGGGGTTGATATTGGGTCCCTAGGGCATCTCCAATAAATTTTTGAGCCATCTGTGAACTCGGAAAGTGGCTCAAATAGTTTTGAAATATGGGTTTCTTCAATTTTTCTCGAAAATTTTGAATAGAGGTAGAGAAATTTTATTTGATTTTTGGATTTCCCATCAAATTTGCTGCAAAAAAGTCTCTTGGACCATATCAGGAATCTGGCCCCATCTTGAGATATATCGGTTTTTTTGAAAAACACCAAAGGGTCCCCCCTTATGAACATTTTTTTTTCGAAAAAAATCGAAATTTTATTTTGGGCTATAATTTTCAGAAAATGATGCTATGATCATGACTAGCTCAATCCCAAAAGATGAGCTCATATGATCAAGTTTGAGCAGAGTTACAGTAACCTGGTGAAACGAACCTACGTTTCGCCCTCTTTCGTACTGCTTATTTTTAAGAAAACCGCTATATCTCAAGATGGGGCCAGATTCCTGATATGGTCCAAGAGACTTTTTTGCAGCAAATTTAATGGGGAATCCAAAAATCAAATAAAATTTCTCTACCTCTATTCAAAATTTTCGAGAAAAATTGAAAAAACCCATATTTCAAAACTATTTGAGCCACTTTCCGAGTTCACAGATGGCTCAAAAATTTATTGGAGATGCCCTAGGGACCCAATATCAACCCCCGAAGTTTGGAAACGATATCTCAAAAATGAAAATTTTTTGAATTTTTGAGCTGAAAATCATATTTTCAGCTATAATTCCAGACGATGACGTCATAGGGGTCTAGTAACATGTTTATCATAAATCACTCATATGGGTGCATATATGATCCAGAAATCATACAGATCCAAACAACTTTTTGCAACTGTGCCAAGGCCTAGTGCTAAAAGTCTCGCTCTTACAGATAGTGCTTCTTAGAACCTAGGGGACACAAAAAACAAAGCAAACAAATGCGAAAAATTCGCGCCGCACCTGTCTAGGTCTCGACACGAAAGAGTGAAACAAGCCGTGCTCCTTTGAAGCTACAGTAGGAATTATTCAAAAGAGCGAGTCGAAAAATAATTTTTCATGATGCAAATCACAGAATATCAAAGGAATCGCCTTACTTTTCGATTGTTTTTGTTGTAATTTGTGTCGAAAAACGAAAGCAAAAAGAAAAAAGATAAAAAGATGTCAAGCGTGAAGCGTTCCCTTGGAAACGGACAGCGAAAGGGTGAGCAACACTAATAAATGAGAGAGAAAAAGAAAAGCGCAATCCGAAAGTGAAATGAAAACACTGAATGAATTTTAATGAAGTTTTAGGACCTCCGAAAGGCCAAAACAAAAAAAAATGCAAAAAATTCGCGCCGCATCTTTTGCGCGGTGCCTATTTAGGTCTCGACGCGAACGACTGAGACAAGCCGTGCTCCTTTAAAGCTACAGTAGGAATTTTTCATAAAAGCAAGTCTGAAAAATGATTTTTTCCATGATGCAATCGCCTTATTTTTCGATTATTTATGTCGAAAATTCGAAAATTTGAAAACCCAAAACGAAAAAAAACAGTTCCGCGTGATCGCCGTGATAAAAAAATCATTTGGCTCAGTTGACGTTAATGGAAGAGAGAAAATTCGAGAAACAAAATTTTCATGATGCCAATGACAGAATTTCAACGGAATCGCTTGATTTTCAGATTGTTTTTGTCGAAATTACGAATTTTTGAGATCCCACAATATAAAACAACAGTTCCACGGGATGAGAAACTCGTTTGGCTCGGCTGACGTTAATCAAAGACAAAAATTCCGAAAAACAATCGAAACTGATGAGAATTCTTCTCCTTTTCCCATACAATTGTTGCTTTTGTTTTATCGACCTTGGGAAAACAGTCTGGAGGCGTTTTCCACACAACAAATCTTCGTTTTCCGTTCAAGTTTCTATCCCAAAAATTCCAAGAAAAACGTTTTTAACTTCTTTATTTATGACTCGTAAAAAGAACAAATAAATGAAACAAGAAGAAAAATAACAACATGAACAACAATCAAACGAGATTTATCCAGTCTTCTTCTTCGAAACTTTGGTGGAGGTGGAAGACATGGAGGAGAGCGACGAGTGAGCGTCCTCGGCAGAGGGATCGATGCCCATTTCACGGAGATGAGTTTCGTGGCGATCTTCTCTCAGCTGTTCCATATCTGGCTGTGTGATGGTCAGGATTGTCCGAATCTGCTTTGATGTCTTGGAGAATTCAGTCAGGAGCTCTTCAGCTTGCTCTTTCACAAACTTCTGTCCCTCGTCGCGGAAATCACTCATCGTTTTGAGAGCGTTGTTCAGAACGGCCACACGGCGGTGCCACTCCATAACTGTTCCCGACTTGGTCAAGTATTCCACGATACGCGGCTGAAAAAAAATTAATAATTCTTTGAAAATCGAGATATTTTCCTCACTGGTGGCAGGTTCTTGAGGTCCATGTTCTCCTGCATATAGAATCCAACGGCGGTCTCCTCGCCAGACTTCATGAACTTGTCGAATTCCATTTGCAGCTTGGTGCCCATCTCGCCGGAGGCGGTTTGAAACTGAAAATCATTTTTTCGATGATTTACGAAGCTGAAAACTCACAGCTAACGGCTCGGCACGTTGCATATATTTTCTGTGTGCCTTGTGGGAGCCTCGGAACGTGCATGCTCCACAGAAGACCTTTTCACGACGATAGAAAAGAGAAGGCGACAAGACTGGGAGTTTTTGTTGAAGCGCGTACGAACAGTCCTCCTTGAGACACACGAACAACTGGCTGTGTGGGGCCAGTGTTTGGCAGGCTGCGCATGTCGCAGTCAAATCGTGATACGACGGCGTAATTGGCTCAATATCCATTTTTGCTGCAAAAAATAGAAGTTGTTACAGAAAAACAGGTTTTTGCGGTTTGATAAGCTTCAAAAATCATGAATATTGCTTCAAAAAAAGAAAAAAATTGGGGTATTGCTCAGCCTAAATTGAAATTGGCGATTTTGACCGTTTTCTTCGAACGATCGTTGATTTCGGTTATAGTCTGAGCTATATTCGAATAAATCTGATCATTTTCATTTGAAAATTGATAAATTTTCACTGAAAATTCATGAAAAAAGGCTGAAAAACAAGGAAATTCTAGAAAAATCTGAAAAAAAAAACACCTGGGAACGAAGAACAGAGCGTGGCAAGACCACTTATTGATAAAGCTTTGCCTATGCGCCTTTAAACCGTATACCGAACATGATTTTTCTCTTTTCGGAATTTCTGAAGATTTTTTTGAGAAAAAACAGGTATTTGCGATTCAATAAACTTCGTAAAGAACGAATTGGTGTTGAAAAATAAAGAATTTGCGTTATTGCTCAGCATAACTTGAAATTGGCAACTTCAGTAGACTTTTCGCTAATTCTAGTGAGAAATCGAGTTCTGTTCGACTAATATGATCATTCTCATCTAAAATTCGGTAGGTTCTCATTGAAAAGAGGCAAAAGACAGCAGAAAACAAGGAAATTCGAGAAAGTTTTCAAAAAAAAAACCTGGGAACGGAGAACAAAGCGTGGCGAGACCACTGTTTTATGAAGCCTGGTCTATGCGCCTTTAAACCGTATACCGGACTTGATTTTTCTCTTTTCGGAATTTCTGAATAAATTTTTGAGAAAAAAAGGTATTTGCGATTCAAAAAGCTTCATAAAGCACGACTGTGGCTTGAAAAATCTAAAATTCCCGTTGGTGCTCAGCTTTATTTTGAATCGACAGTTTTTTGACTAGAATCAGGATTTTTGCTAATTCTAGTGATAAAACGAGTTCTGTTCGACTGAATTCGACGATTTTCATCCAAATTTTGGTAGATTTTCATTGAAAAGCGACGAAAAAACAGCAGAAAATAGGGAAGTTCACGAAAGTTCTGAAGAAAAAACACCTGGGAACTAAATGCAAAGCGTGGCGAGACCACCTCTTATTACAGCGTCTTCTATGCGCCTTTAAACCGTACACCCCAGAGAGAGACGCTTTTCTTGCTTTAGATTTTCTGAAAGCTCATGAAAGTGGACACAAACGTTGCATGAAGGAAATCAGAAAGAAGGAACAGCATAGTTGAAAAAAAAATAAAAAACAAGCGCTATGTTATTCCAAGGGTCTCAAAACGATGGACAATGTTACTGTACTTTTTTTTTAATTTCTGCAAAAAAAGACATTCTGGAATGATAAAAAATGATTTTTCTGAAATGAAATAAGTCCCTCAATGATCTCTTCTTCCCCAAGTAACAATAAAACAGTAACAACACTGTCTTACCTGCTTATTACGTATTCCTCCCCTCCCCATCGTTTCCTGTCCTTCTCGCAAAAACCGCTTGAGTGAAAAGGGTGTGAATTGCGTAATCGTGTCATCGAGCACCCCACCCAATTGTTTTCCCTTTGTTTATACAACACTGGTTGGGTAGTTCAAGATGGATGGTCCACAAGTCAATTGGATAAGCACCCTTAACTATTGTTGAGTAGTGCGTGTGTGTAACAATAATGTTAGCACCTGTAAGTGGAACTTACCTGTATTATAATATGACAATCAGTGTGAAAACAAGTGCTGGCCGAAGATCCGACAACTTGACGGCCCCGATATCTTAACACGAAAACTACCGTATGAATTAGATTGCTACCGGAAGATTCATCGAATTTCATCAATTTCCATCAGTTTTCAGCGATTTTTCTCAGAAAAATAAAAGAAATTTTCGATGAAAATCGAGGAAAATCGATGAACTTCGATAAATCTTACGGTAGCAATTAAATTTATACGGTAGTTTTCGTGGTGAGATATTGGGGCTGTCAAGTTGTCGGCTCCGGGACATGTCGAAGCTCGGACGTTGATTGTCCGGGACGTTATAGGTATGGCCTAAATCTCTTATGGAGTTTGTGTGTTGGTGATGGTAAAGGTATGTTTTAGCTTCTCTAAATATGCACATATTTAGTGCTCCAATGTGTTTTCCCGATATGAACACGAGTGTCTTTGTCAACAAATGGTTTGTATTTGAAAGAATATTCCAGATATGCTCTTCAAAAATAGTCAAAAACCGATCAAAGAGGCGCGAACATAGTGGTTGAGCGTGTGTAAAAATGCCGGCGTACGCAGAGGACAACGCTGCGTACTTTTCGCAGCTACAGTAAACCACAAAGTCTTCGCTACTTTTTTTCGGTTTTCAATCGGGTTTAGCTCAAAACCACACATTTGATCACTCAAAACCTAACATTTTGCAATTTTGAACAGGAAAAACGAAATTTTCGGTATCGCATTGAAAGTTATCGATGAGACGCTCGTTTACTTTCCATGAAACATGGTTTCCAGATTGACCAGCTG
>GL380004.1:79460-94363 GCA_000143925.2 Caenorhabditis brenneri
GAACTTTTTGTTAGGACCCCTAGCAACATTTTGGCAACTCAGATTTCAAAAAATAACTGCACTAAGGAAAAAAAAATTTTCGGTCACTCTGAAAAATGACAGTCAACTGGAATTTGTGGCTGACCTAGATATTTTGGTGCTTCAAAAAACTATTGGTTCTTTTTCTGTACGTATCAATACTACTCCTGTCAATTCTCAGATCAATCGGATTCGGTCCAGTTGAGTTAGAAACAAGAAACCAGAGGTACACTCACCATTTTCCGCTACTGTATATCTCTACTGCTATGGAGGTGATCAACTGCTATGTTGTAACTGCTAGTGCCTCAACTGCTGTATTTCGCTCTTTTGCTATGGATCAACTGCTATAGCCTATGGATCAATTGCTATAGCGATAGCAGTTGAGAAACCAAAAGTGGCGAAAATAGCAGTTAATCCATAGCAGCAGAGCCAAATATAGCAGTTACAGCATAGCAGTTGATCACCCCCATAGCAGTTGAGAAATAGCAGTAGAGATACTTCAAAAAAAAATAATTCCAGAACCCTGAACTAGTCCACTACTCCGTGGCCAAAGCGGCTCTCGACCAGTACACCCGTAATATTTCCCTCGACCTAATTCAATACGGTATCCGTGTCAACTCAATCCTTCCGGGGTAAGTGGCCACCGGATTCGGATCGGCGATGGGAATGTCTGACGAAATGTCCAAAGCGTTCTACTCCAAAATGGCCACCCTCAAAGAAGTCATCCCGGCGGGAGTGATGGGGAAACCCGATGATATTGCGGAATCGATTGCGTTCTTGTGTGATCGTCGGGTGTCTTCTTATATTATTGGACATCAGTTGGTCGTTGATGGTGGCACTTCTCTGGTGATGGGACTCAATTGTCAGGATTTCTCGAAAATGATTCAATAATTTGTGGAACTTGAAAATAAAGTTTTTAGATCCGTTCTGATTTACAGAAAAACATACAAAAAAAAATTTCGCTAGCGGGATTGAACTTACACCACGTTAATCCTTCGATTCACAAACGCTCAGTACTGTTTGCAGTATATCTCCGTTGCCTTTAGAGCTATGAAAAAGTAGTCAACTAAAAAAATATTAAAAATGCTTTGTTTAACATTTCTTTAGTTGAAAACTTTTTGATGGCTTCAAAGACAACCGAGATATGCTGCTTTGAACATACAGTACTGAGTTAGCCACTACTACAGAATCTGAGGAATATGTTCAGAGCAGCATAGCTCGGTTGCTTTTGAAGCTATCAAAAAGTTGTCAACTACTAATATGTTTAAAATGTTTTGCTTAATATTTATTTGGTTGACAAAGTTTTGCTAACTTTAAAGGCAACCGAGATATGTTGTATACAGTACTGAAAGGACATACAGTACTGAAAGGACCTTTCTCCGCGAGATTGAATTTTTAGGAAAATTGGAAATTTGAAGGCCCATATCACATTTTGAAGTGAAAATACAAAAAAGTTGTCAACTAGTAAAATGTGTAGAATTTAATTTCAACCAAAAAATTAGTTGACCACTTTTTGATAGCTTCAACGACAACCGAGATATACTGCTATGAAAAAACAGTGTGCCAAAATTATAGGATTTGTATTTTTCAGGACTTATTCAAGACCTCTTGTTAATTTCAATAATATGCTTCTTGAACTGAAAATGTTCTGAATTTCTAAAATTTTCTGAAAAAATCGGAAAATCAGGAAAATTTTCGTTTACCGCTTCCCAGCAATCCTGATGTTGAGTTTGCAGGGTGCTACGTGGCAACACCCACCCTGCTCCTTCAAGGTCAATTCAATTGTTTTTTTCACGCAGTTAAATAAAAAACCAGCCCTATAAGAATTCATGTTTCTCATTATTTGTATCTTCCCTAAATCCCCTCCGTTATCCTTATCCCCCCCCCCCCCACCAAACCAAAATAGGATTAACAACTTGCTACAGTAATCCCCTCCTCCCTTCCCCCGGGGTGTTCATCCGTGTTAGTGTATATAGTTATAGGAACATTAACTCTTTTATATATTTGCACAACGCTTTTTCTTGTTACTATTTGACAACGGAAGGAAACGCGGGGAGGAGGAGCGGTGTTCTGAAGGGGGCTCAGCTGGAAGTCGTCTTCACAGCCAACACGACAGGGGAGGAGCATTAACACCTTTTGGGGTAAAAAGGATATGACGGATGTGTGGGTGTCAAAGAGGAGAGTGATGGACAAAAGAGTTTAGACGGGGGATAAGAAGAAAATATATGTTCAGGTAGGGGAAGGGTTACTGTAGGCTATAGATGTAACCACCCAGGGGTCGGATGAAGTTATCAGTGGGACTATGATTCTAAAACAAGACCCTTTATATTATCTTTTGGAACCCGATTTCGTCTTCTAGACCAAAATTTTGTAATTTAGAACTCAGATTCTGTGTTTTGGGGCACGAATTTTTGAAATTTTAAAATGTTGCTTTTGTGAGTGGATTCTGAAATTTTCAGTCCTCACTGGAGCCTGAAAATCTTTATCTGAATATCTGACCCCGCCCCTTGTTTCCAATGCATTGTTGAAGCGGCGATTTTAGAATAAGATTTTCAGACTCTCAGACTTCGGTGAGGGCTGGAAATTATTGTTTTCTAGTGTCCACACTTTGATCCTGAGACTCGTTTTTCATCCTAGGACCGGAACTTTGATCCGAGGACCCAGATTTTATTTCCTATGACCGTGACATTGTCTTAAAGGACTCGATTTAATTTTTTCCTTTTTTCCTGTTTCTGGAAGCCGCATGTTTATCTGAAGACCCAATTTTTGTCCCTTTTGTCCTGATTTAGTCTCCTATAACTCGATTCTTGATTCTTGGAACAGTGATTTCGTCATCTAGAACCTAATTTTTGATTCTAGAGCCCAGATATCGGCGCCTAGTGCCTTATCTTGCTTCTAGTGTATTTTTTTTCACAATTTTTTTTTATCTGGAACCCAAATTTAGATTCTAGAACCCAGTTTTTGTTCCTAGGGCTCAGAATTTCTTTCCTAGGGCTCAAAGTCAATTATAGAACCCTGATAATGCCTACTATGACCATATTTTTTTGTAAACCTAATTTTTGATGCTCTGGGTTTTTATTTGATTTCTCAGGTTCCGAATTTCAATTCTCAGGTCCATATTTCGATCCCAGAGCCCAGTTTTTTGTTCCCAGTGCTCAGATTTTCTTTCCAAAAGCTCAAAATTGATTCTAGAACCTTGATATCGTCTTCAGGACCCGATTTTTTGGATCTATGGTCCGAATTTTTATTCTGATACCTGGAAACTGTATCTCCCAACCCTCCTTACATTTCCCAAACCACACTAATACCGTAATCTCCACTTTCCATCTTCCCCCTCTTAAAGATTCAGTTACAGTACCCCTTACACCTAAAAAGTGTAAAATTCTTCCTCTCTCCTAATACATTATTTTGGGTATGATCCGAATAAGGACGATCAGATAAATTTGATGAAGAAGAGAGGGGATCATCACAAGATATTCACACTTGAATGCACCGCCCTTCTCCCTTCTTCCCCTTGAAGAATCAAATGAAACCCTCCTGTTGGAGGGGAAGGGAGAGACGTATTACATTCTTGACACTGTGCCGCCGCAGTAAATCATGATAACAAATTGACAGAGGACATCCCCCGACGAAGAGAGAAGGGTTGACTAGTTGGCGTGACTTTGATGATACAATTATACATGACATTATATAATAATTTAGAGGAGATTTTCTGTGATATGTTGGTTTTGTACTGAAATTGAGGTATCGCATACTTTGAGTGCTGTAATTAGGCGCACTGTATGTTTCAAGCAGCATATCTCAGTTGTCTTCAAAGCTATCAAAAAGTAGTCTACTTAAAAAATGTTCAGCAAAAAATTTTGAACATTTTACTAGTTGACCACTTTTTGATAACTTCAAAGACAACTAAGATATACTGCTTTGAAAATATAGTGCACCTTAATTGCAAGGTAGGCTCTGTTTCTGGCGGTATATCTCTTTTTAGAGTGGTGCTATCGAAAAGTGGTCAACTAGTAAAAAATGTAAAATTGAATTTTAAACAAGTTTGCAGTTGACAACTTTTTGGTATCTTTTGTTTCAACTGAGATATATAGGTTTGAAGTTGCAGCACCCGGAGGCGAACAGGATCGGAAGCGATAAGGCTCTAAAGGACGCCGTCGTTGTAGCTGATTGAAAGATCTGAAAAATCGAAACGTTCAAAAAACCAAAGTCTTACAGAACCGTGTTTTTTATCATAAAAAAGTAAAGGGAAAAACTGGAGAATCCACAGCTTTTTTGAAGTTTTGTAGAGGCTAAGGAAATTTATGATTCTTCTGATAGCTTAACCTCTAGAAAACTTGTACTTTTGTTAGTTCTGGTCAGAATGATCAGAATTCACCCTTGATGGTCTAGCCCTGTGCAAATTTATTGAAAAATCTGAAAATTTTGCTCCAAAAACCATAAAAATCGGTTTAAAACAAACGAAACTCCAGCAGTTGGAGAATTTGTAGAGGCTAAGAAAACTCCAGAGCCTCTCGCTTCAAAACTGTCAGTTTTAGCTAGTTTAAGACGGGTTTTCATGATTTTCAGGTCAAAATTTGTCAAAATTCAGTCAAAAGCTAACAAAAATCGGTTGAAAACTACCAATTTTGCAGTTTTGCAGAGGCTAAGAAAGTTAAGAAGCTTATAGTTTCTAGGCCTTCACAAACCTTCAAATCGCTGTAGTTTCATCAGTTTCTGATCAGTTCAGAAAGATTTTGGACCATATTTTTCCAAAAATAAAAATAGTCGAAAAAATTCCGATCATTTTGGTCCAAAACCCATTAGAAACGGATGAAAACTAACAAAACTACAGTAATTTTGAAGTTTTGTAGAGGCTAAGGAACTAGTTTTTTAGCCTCCACAAAACCATTTTCTTGAACACCCTGTTTCGAAATTTCAATGCTCCTTACTAAAAAGAGCCCTGCTTTTTCCCTATTTTCCCCTACAGATTCCCGCAAAAACAAACTTTGAAACCCAAGACCCCCCCCCCCCCCCCCTCCGGTCTGCTTACCCATCATAATTGCCCCGGTGTGCAGCTCCTCTTGAAACATCTTGAAACTGTACACTTATTAGTGTGATTTGTTTATACACATATTCACACCTCCCCTCCTCCTCCAGAAGATGCGCCAACCAGTGGGCGTGTCGACCGAATCGACTGAAGACTGCCCACAAAAGTGGGCGGAGTCTGTTCATTTGATGAGTAGGGTGGGGGAGAAAGAAGACAAAGAAGGCTCATCTCCCCCTCGTTGACAGGTGCATTTATGGCATCGTTTCCGTTTTTAATGACTCCCGAATCGCTTAACAAACTGGTAATGCCGCCTAATTCCAATGGGTAAGCAATTTTGAATTTCGAAAATTTTGAATATGGACTTTTTCCTATAATAACATTTTTAGGTTTTTTTTTTATTTTTAACGCTAACAAGTTTACATTTTTGAGCTTGAACTTTCTAGCCACTTTTCGTGTCGAGACCTAGCTTCTTGAAAGTAAGCTACCGTAAGGGTTGTTATCTAGGCACACATGTTCAGAGCAGTATATCTCGGTTGCCTTTGTAGCTACCAAAAAGTAGTCAACTAAAAAAATGTTAAGCAAAAAATTTTACACATTTTATTAGTTGAAAAATTTTTGATAGCTCTAACGACAAACGAGATATGTTGCTTTGAACATTCAGTACTTCGTTTAAGGCTTTACGGTAGTTTCAATTGTTTGTAGAGGCTAAGAAACTAGTAGCTTCTGAATTTCCTTAGCCTCTACAAAACTTCAAATTACTGTATTTCCATTAGTTTTCACCCAATTTTGATGGTTTTTGGACCCAAATGATCAGAATTTCTTCAAAATTTTTCTACCGAATTCTGAAAACATATGGTTTAAAAATCATAAAAATCGATTGAAAACTGATGAAACTACAACAATTTCAAGTTTTGTAGAGGCTAAAAAACTGGAAGCTTCTGAATTTTCTTAGCCTCTAGAAAACTTCGAATTTGTTCCTTTTTGACAATATTTGATAGAATTGTGTACTATCAAAGCTCAAAAACTAACTAGAAACGTTCCAAAACAATCAAAATTAAAGGTTTTATATAGGCTAATAAACTAGAAGCTTGTGGGTTTCCTTAGCCTCTGCAAAACTCAACATTTCTGTAAAATAGTTATTTTTCATCTAATTTTGATGGTTTTTGGACGGAAATGCTCAGAACTTTCTGGAGACATCTCAGAACTTTGTCCTGAATTTTCTGGAGAAAATCGATTTCAGGAAGTGGAAATTGAAAGTTAGTAGATTTTTCGAAATGTTGGTTTTTGAATTTTTGACACTTTCCGATTTTTTCGATTCATATCACTAGAGGAACCAGCCTTCCAAACTAAAATTATCAAATCTTATCACAAATCCAAGTCAGAATCACCAAAAAAAAATTTATATATAGAGTTTGGTGCGCACGAGTGATTTCTCTTCACCTCTAATGCCAAAACACCCCCCGAAATGCCATGTAACATGTGCTTCCTAGTTAGTCACATTGCAAAGTTGAAAAGCACAAATCCAGTAATTCCCTCAAAATTCCCCTCCAAAACTCATATAAACTTCCAGAATATCGTCAACATCCTCATCTCCCTCGACCTCGACCTCCTTCACAATTGACACGTTACTCTCCAATCCGTTGGCCGCCCTTCCCCAATTACAAGCACAACAGTTCCAGGATCCATTCGGTGGATTGAGTATACCAAATGGAACAACACCTCCAGCCATGCCATGGCAATTTCATGCGGCGTCTTATCCGTTTTTTTGTGAGTTTTGGCATAGGGTTTGAGGATTTAAGGGAGTTTTTGGCGGGTTCATTGGAGTAGATTGTACCAAAACTTCTATCGGAAAATTGAAAAAAAAAGTGTAGTTTGTAGTTGTAGCCTAAAATACAAAAATTGTGGCCTAAGAATCATCGGAAAATGTTGGAAACTAACAGCTCTGTAGAGGCTAAGAAAATTTAGGTGTTTCTAGTTTCTTAGCCTCTACAAAACTAGAAATCGTTGTAATTTTTCTAGTTTTTATCCAATTTTGATGGTTCTAAACCCTCCAAATCTACTATTTTTCTCAAAAACCAAAAACTTTAAAAATCTGCTAGTTTTCAAGTTTCTAAAATCAAAGGATTATTTCTTCAAACACTAGAATAATTTCTTCAGAAAATTCTGAGCATTTTCGTCCAGAAACCATCAAAATTGGATGAAAACTAACTATTTTGAGTTATGTAGAGGCTAAGAAAATTCAGGAGTTTCTGGTTTCTTAGCCTCTGCAATGCTTGAAATCTCTGTAGTTTCATTGGATTTTGACCGATTTGTAAAGGTTTTTGAACCATTATTTTATCGATTTCGGTCTAAAATATTATCAGAATTGGTACAAAATCAGCAGAAACAGAAGTTTTGTGAAGGCTAAGAAACTAGAAGCTCCCTAAATTTCTTTAGCCCCACACAAAACTTCAAAGTGCTTTATTTTCATTAGATTTTGACCAATTTTGGGGGTTTTTGAGCCGTAAACACACGAAAACTGACATTTTGAAAAATATCTGAACAATTTGCTCTAAAAGTCATCAAACTCGATTGAAAACTAACAAATTCTAGTGCACTTGAGACTGGGTCATCCTATCATTGAGTACTGTATGTTCAGAGCAGTGTATCTCGGTTGCCTTCGGAGTTATCAAAAAATGGTCAACTAGTCAAATGTTTAAAATGTTGTGATCTATATTTCTTTAATTGGCCACTTTTTGATAGCTTCGAAGGCAACTGAGATATGCTGCTTTGAACACCTTGTTAGAGGATTTGCTCATGATCCAGCTCAAAAAAAAAATTTTTTTTTTGAATACCCTCTTATTTTTTCGATACCCTGAGCTCTCTTCATCTAAGAAATTTCCCTCACTCAAACCAACTTTCAGCCATGCTCTGCTCCCCCCTAATGCCGCCATTCATGCCTCCCTACCACCATCAACACTACGTCTCCCGAAGGAAGCGACGGCATCGAACGATATTCAGTGAGGAGCAATTGAACATTCTGGAGACCACCTTCTCATCCACCCATTATCCAGATGCCACCACACGAGAAGAGTTGGCAGTGCAGTGTTCATTGAAGGAGGAGAGAGTGGAGGTGAGTTATTCTGAGCAAGCATCTTGTAGAGCGTATATCTCATTTGTCTTTAGAGCTATCAAAAAGTTGTCAACTAGTAAAATGTGTAAAATTTTATGTTTAACATTTTGTTAGTTGATCACTTTTTGATAGCTTCAAGGGCAATCGAGATATGCTGGTCTGAACATACCGTAGTGACCATACCATGTTGCTAAGTGCGTTTTATGTTCAGCAGCATATCTTGGCTGCTTTTAGAGCTATTAAAAAGTTGTCAATTAGTAAAATGTCTGAAATTATGTGCTAAACATTTTGTTAGTTGACAACTTTTTGATAGCTCTAAAGACAACTGAGATATTTTTGCAAAAAGAGCTGGGAGTGCCTAGCTCCCAGTAATCATGGTATTTTCCTGTCGAGACCTGTCTCTCCCTCTCAAAAAGTGTCTGTTTTGATTGGCTACCTAATTCCACACACCATATTGCATTACCTTCTTTTTCTATCCCTCCCTTAAATAAATCCATTACCTCTAATTACTAATTACACCTTCTCTTCTCCCTGTCGGCTCTTTCTTAAACGATCATCCCCTTTCTTCCATTTGGGAAGGGGTTATCCTGTCACCATCTGTTGCTTCTTCGTTTTCCTTTAGCCTCCCTAATCGGGCTCAGGTAAATTGGAAGAATAAGGGGGGGGGGTTTAGGGGTAATTGGGACATGAGGATTTTGAGATTAGTGTCGGGTTTCTGGGTAGGACATGGGTCTAGGTTAATCTAGACATGGGTAATGAAAGAAAATGCCAAAAAATGATCGTGTCGACTTTAGTTCCCTATTAGCATGTTGAAAAAAAAAAGAAAAAAAGATTTTGCCCGTGTGGGGTTCGAACCCGCGACCCAAGTTTCTAAGACAGCAGCGTTATCCGCTAGGCCGCGCATGCAACAGCTAAAAAGCAGGAAGGAGGCGATGAGAATAGGACGGTAGCGAGCAGCTGGGCCATAGCAACATGACCGTGAGAACTTGAATACAATTTCGTGTCGAGACCTTCTCCGTGTGCCCTTACAAACTTCTCGATACGTATTATATCCCTAAGACACTGTTACGAACAAGCCTGCGCGTCCTAGCCTTCAAAAAAGTGGCCGGGCAGGTTGTGCTGCAAGAATTAGGGCAAGAAATACGCAATTTTTCGTAAAATGTGGTGTATTTGTCCAAAAAATCACAAGATCTTTCCCACCTATAGGTTCGAACCTACAAGCTACTTCAGTTAGAAGCCGCAAAAAACTACCGGTTGCGCAACCGTAAATACTGTAACTTACACTCACCCAGTACTGCATGCAGCGTATCTCAGTTATCTTTAGAGCTATCAAAAAGTTTTCAACTAGTAAAATGCTTAAAATATTTTGTTAAACATTTCTTTAGTTGACCACTTTTTGCTATCTTTAAAAGCAAATGAGATATACTGCTCTGAACATAGGAACCTCTACTACAGGACTGAAAAAAGAAGTACTGTATGTTTCCACCGGTATATCTCAGTTGTCTTTGAAGCTATGAAAAAATTGTCAATTAATAAAATGTTCAAAATGTTTTGCTTAACATGTTTTTAGTTGACCACTTTTTGCTAGCTTCAAAGACAACCGAGATATACTGTTCTGAACATACAGTTACTTCTGTCATAAGTTTATATATATACTGTATGTTCAAAGCAGCATATCTCAGTTGTCTTAAAAGCTATCAAAAAGTGGTCAACTAAAAAAATGTTAAATAAAAAATTTTAAATATTTTACTAGTTGACGACTTTTTGCTAGCTTCAAAGGCAACCGAGATATACTGCTTCGAACATTCCTCCTACCAAAATTCCATTTTCTCAGTCTTACACTACACCTCCCCCTTGGTATAAGGTATCATCTCACTCATCATCTCTTTATATGCAATTGTAGAAGTCAAAGAATGCGATGATGCGGATAAATCGCACACCGAACACTTATCCTTCCCCCTTTTTATCGGCTTCCTTAGAGCGAAGGAATATCCTCCTATTTATCTGTCTAATTAGGAAGTGACTAGGGGGGTTGGAGGGGATTTTTTGATAGAAAAAACAGTACAAATTTGATTTTCCAGGTCTGGTTCAAGAACCGGCGAGCCAAGGAGCGAAAACAAAAGAAGGACGATAGCAGGACGTCAAAGGTGAGTAGTAAGGGGGAGATGGGAGGGTACTGTAGGTATTAAAGGCGCAGGGACTTTTCTCGACCCAATTGTACCCTATAGAAAAGGTTGCTGTTATTTTTCGTGTTCTCGAGAGCCCCTGTGCCTTTAGGAGAGACGCAGACATCTAAACTGTCTCGCTGTCTTCGTCTAAAGCCTCTTTGGAGCGCGTTTCCTTTGTCATTTTGATGAGTGAAAAGCTTATATCAAAGTTCTGAGAGCGAGCTTTCCCTAGAATATCATAGTGAGACGCAGACAGCTAGACCGTCTCGTTGTCTGCGTCTGAATTCTCTATGGAAGGTTTTAGGGCCTTCAAACTCTTTTGCATCACAAAGCGACCTAGACAGTTAGACAGTCTTGCTGTCTGCGTCCAGAATCTCTAGTTCTTGAGAGCGAGCCTTCCCTAGTACACCACAAAGAGACGCAGACAGCTAGACCCCTCGCTGTCTGCGCTCTCACTCTCAATGGAGCGCACTTTCTCCCGATAAAACCCCCATTTCAATTCCAGAACAGCGACGAATCCGAGTGTGACGAGAGCGACGAGGACACCCGCAAAATCAAGCGAATAAAACGGGAAAACTCCACGCCAAAAGAGACATCATCCCCGGAATCCAAGGCATCTTTGAAGACGTCGATTTCAGAAAATCAAGAAGTGAAATCCGAAAATTTGTAGTTTTTTTTATTTTGTAAATGTGATTCTGTGAATTTCCAGTGTAAATTTTTTTTTGTAAAAGGAGGGAAGAGGTGGAAGAGTTTTGGTGGCCTAGAATTTTAGCATTGGGATTTCTAGGCCACCAACTTGAAAGCAGCAGATATGGCCTAGAATTCCGATTAGGAGTTTTCTAGGTCATCTTGAAATACTAGTTTTTCACTATTTGAATGATACCGGCAGGTGGCCTAACTTTTGGATTTCTAGGCCACCAATCTGTGAACTAGAGAAAGCACCGCATATGACCTAGAATTCCGATTTAGAGTTTTCTAGGCCAAAAGAGCTAGAAACTAGTTTGCATGGCCTAACTTTCCGGTTTTTGGATTTCTAGGCCATCAATTTTCGGATTCCTAGGCCATCAATTTTCGGATTCCTAGGCCATCAATTTTTGGATTTCTAGGCCACCTAACCTTTGGCCTAACTTTTGGATTTCTAGGCCATCAACTGTAGACTAAAGATGGCCTAGAATTCCGATTCCAGAATTTCCTAGGCCACCTCTTCCACCTCTTTCCGACCTTGAATTTTCCTCCCCCAAATCTTCCAATTTTTCTAGTCCTCGATTCTCTTCCAATCAACCAATTCTTTCCCCAACAATAAACGTCTTTATTTGAATCCTAATCCTCTTCTAATCATGTTATCACATTCTTTTTCCCATCGGGTTACTGTATCTCTTATGATAATCCCCCGACAACTTCGCACCGCCCGACCGGTTCTCGATGGGGATTACTGTAGTCGTCGCACCGTCGTTGTCGAATTAGATGATCGAATTATCATTTTATCAGCAGTTGAGGGGGGAAAACATCGAAGCGAATATATCCTTGAGAAGGTATTACTGTTTTTGGAATTGGAGAAGAGACCTACCACATAGTTTAGGTTTAAACTAAATTCATTTGGGTTGATCAGGTGGAAACTTTCGAATTAATCGGTTTATTTCGATGGAGGAAGTTCAATGAGCGCATTTGCACGCTTACATTTCTTGCCATTGGAGGGAAAACGCGCTCTATCGAAATCAGTGCGGTGGAGCGCATTTGCAGTTGCACACTCAAAGCTGTTACCATCGAGATTCCTGTTAGTTTTGTGAGATAGAGCGCATTTCAAAAACCTAGATTTGATTTGAGAAATGCGCCCTATTGGAATTTTGTGCGGTGGGGCGCATTTGCAAAAAATTTTCGAAACATTTATTTTTTTCGGTCATTTCCCGAAAAATTTTTCGCCATTCGGAACCGAAAAACTTTTTTCTCCAAAAAAACCGGAATAAAAAATTCGCAAAAATCATGTTTTTACAGCCTTTTCGTCCATTTTTCATTGAAAAAATCGAAAAAAAACCGGAAAAAAACAGTTTTTCGAATTTTTTCGGACCAAAATTTTTGAAAAACCCATTTTTTCGATTTTTCGGTCCGAAATTTTCGAAAAAAAAATTTTTCGATTTTTTTCGGATTTTTTTTTCGCACAGCCCTGTTCCTGACAAGTTCATGTTCTTTAGAGCCATCCAGTAGCCTACTTTTCATTCCTTTTCAGCGAAAACGCGCTCTATCGAAATCAGTGCAATGGAGCGCATTTGCATATTCTTCTTGATAACTGCCGCCTGTTGTCGACTGCGAACTCCCTACCTTCCCCCCCCCCCCCCCCCGCACTCTCCTCTATGCCCCCTGACCCCCTTTGCCACCGGCGGAGAGATGGCCGAGCGGTCCAAGGCGCTGGCACAGGTCGTTCGCGTCCGATCCGTTACGGATGCACCGGAGCCGCGCACGGCCCGGATCGGTATCAAAAACGACTCTCGTTACGGATCCGTAACCCACCCGTTTGCGAAAATGATGTCTAAAATTTTGATCTGTTTTTACCATTCCATTTGTTTTCTGTTCTTTAAGAGTCTGGTGCTTTAAAAAAAAGAAAATTGATGAAGTTACGAACTTCTAGGAACAAAAAGAATTGGTAGAAGCACAGAGCCGTATACGGTCAGTTTGCGACTAAAATTTACGGACCGTTTGCGAACGCTCGTTCGCAAACGGAGTCGTTATGGACCCGTAACGACCTATAATACAACGCTCATCCTGAACGGATCTACCCACGAATGACCTGTGGGTTTAAGGCACCAGTCCCTTCGGGGGCGTGGGTTCGAATCCCACTCTCTTCAGTTCCTTTTTTTCTTTTTTTTTCTTTCATTTCCCTCAACTCCCAATTAATAATCGACTAATCCGGAGTACCTTGGGAAGGCAGGGACCGCCTAATCCTATAAGGGGCTGCTGCCAAATCCTCGCCCAAATTCTCGTGAGAACCGTTTTATTCCGAGTCATTGGCGGGGGGAATTTAGAGGGCTAATCTCTATGTTTTCCGGAATTTTCGGGAAGGGAGCAAGTTCGAAAAATTTTTGGGGTCTTGCGCCTTTAAACGGTTCTCATCTCTTTTTCCAAAAGAAACACAATATCCTTTTGTTATTATTCGTGTGTCACATATTATTTGCTCAAAACACTTTTGTGAAGGAAACTGAATAAATCATCAATTTGCCTCACCAATTTCTTGAGAGGATACGGTAGTTTTGAGCAAACGGAGCCCGGAGAAAAGTGAGAAGTGTGGCGTGTCCGTCTTGACTGCTTCACCTGTGTTAAATAGAGCACTTAGAAGGCAAGGAGGGCATTGGATTACAGGCGAGAAGCATGAGAAGATGATGATGATGACTTCTCAAGAGAGAAGAGAGGATATACAAATGTTTGAACAAGAAGCAGGAGGTGTTAGCATGTCAAGAGGGTGTGAACATGTGTAAGGGATCTTCTAATTATTGCTCAAATTATCATAGTTTTCATCTATATCTGTTCAGAAGTGAATTACAGTACAGAAAGGAATCAGAAAACTGAAATTACGATTTTCAGAATTTTTTTTTTGGAATAGGAATCTGATGGTAGATTTTCCAGAAAAAAATAACGGAAAGTCATATCAGAAAATGTGACTTTTTAATAAAATTTGTGCTCAAAATCGAACAAAAATTCGGAATAAAAAAATGTCGCAGTTCCGTTTTCAGAAAAATTTTTTTGGAAAAATTTTTTTTCGGAATTTTTTTTCGAGTGGATCATCTAATTTCCGAGAGATATTGCTCAAATTCATACTGATCCGGACCGGGCCTTCCCACCAATTCTCAAGGCCCGGCCCGGTCCGGCCCGCTCGGCCTAGAAGTTTACCGCGAATTTTGAAAAATCGAAAAAAATATTACCAAATATTGTGCTCCAGATTTATATTGAACATGAAAACAGTAGTTTTGGGTTTTGGAGCATTTTACACTATTTTGATGAGTTTTCAGTGAAAAAATGCAAAATTTTTCAAAAAAAAAACTCAAAAATGGGAATCCGGGCCGCCGGGTATGCTCAAATTATCATAGGTTTCACCTTGATCTGTCCAGAAGTGATTCGAAAAAAAGAAAAAAAGATTTGACCCCAGCGGGGATTGAACCCGGGTACAAAACTTCAAAAACAACGGCGCTATCCGCTAGGCCACGAAACCAACATCGGAACTACAAGAAGAAGGTCGTAACAATCAGGCGGCAGTGCGCAAATTTATTGGTAATCAAGTGCTGGCCGAAGATCCGACAACTTGAAGGCCCCGATATCTCACCACGAAAACTACCGTATAAATAATATTTACTGACTTTCATCAATTTTCATCGATTTTCAGCGATTTTTCCATATCTTTCTCGGAGAAAAAATTAATATTAGTTGAAAATGGATGAAAATTGATGAAACTCGTGAAAAAATAAACTTTTCGAAATTTCTTACTGTAGTAATTAAATTTATACGGTAGTTTTCGTGATGAGATATCGGGGCCGTCAACAAGAAGAATAAAACCACATTCATATCATCGTTTCACAAGTTCTCTCTCTCT
>GL380004.1:94652-112400 GCA_000143925.2 Caenorhabditis brenneri
CGTCAACAAAAAAAAATAAAACCACATTCATAATCATCATTTCACAAGTTCTCTCTCTCTCTCTCCATTTCCATTTCATTTTTTCTCATCATCATCCTTTTTGTCATCCTTCTTATCATCCTTCTTATCCTCATCTTCCTTCGTACCATCCTTTTTCCCTTCTTCCGTCTTCGACTTCGTATCATCCTTCTTCTTCTCGTCCTTCTTCTCCACATCCTTGCTGATTGTGCCGCCCGGTTTGCAGAACGAAATGTAGATACGTTTCACACCCTCAAACTTTTTCACATCCCAAACTTTGCGCGCTTGAAGTTTCTACAAAAAATTTGAAAATTTTGAATACTTTGTCTCTACAGAAAACTCACATCATCGTCATCCACTTTGGTGTAATAAATGGCAAAATACTGCTTATTGTTCTCGGGAATCGCTTTGTTGGCCATATGATAAACCTGGAAAACATATATTGAGAAAAGAAAAAAAGAAAAAAAGAAACTGAAGAGAGTGGGATTCGAACCCACGCCCCCGAAGGGACTGGTGCCTTAAACCAGCGCCTTGGACCGCTCGGCCATCTCTCCGTCGGCGGAAACAGGTGAGAAGGGCATAGAGGAGAGGAAGGGGGGGGGGGGGGGGAGGAGGAAGGTAGTGAGTGTGCAGTGGCAGTAGTCAAGAATAATATGCAAACGCGCCCCATCGCACTGATTGCGATAGAGCGCACTTTCCCTTCAATGGAATGAAATGTAAGCGCTCAAACGGGATCTGAAGTACGTGAACTAGTTGTCAAGACCAATTAAGACAAAAAAAGATGCAAATGCGCCCCACCGCACAAAATTCCAATAGAGCGCATTTTTGAAATCAAATCTAGGTTTTCAAATGGTCTCTATCGAACGAAAACTAGCTGATTTGGAAAAAAAAACTGTGCAGTTAGCAACAGGCGCTAGTTGTCAAGAAGAATATGCAAATGCGCACCATCGCACTGATTTCGATAGAGCGCGTTTTCCCTTCAAAGGAATGGAAAGTAGGCTTCTGGATGGGGTCTAAAGAACATGAACTGGTCAGGAACAGGGCTGTGCAAAAAAAATTCCGAAAAAATCGAAAAAAATTTTTTTTTTCGAAAACTTTGGTCCGAAAAAATTCAAAAAACGTTTTTTTTCGAAATTTTCCGGGCGAAAAAAATCGAAAAATGACTTTTCGGAATTTTTCGGGGTTTCTCGATTTTTTTTGTGCAGTCATCAACAGGCGCCAGTTGTCCAGATGCAAATGCGCTCCATCGCACTGATTTCGATAGAGCGCGTTTTCCCTTCAATGAAATGAATTGTAAGCGTTCAAATAGGCTCTAAAGAACGTGTAAATGCGCTCCACCGCACAAAATTCCAATACTAGGTTTTCAAATGCGCTCTATCCCACAAAACTAACGGGAATCTCGATGGTCTCGTCCTTGTTGATGAACCCGACTGGCAACTTGATTTTGAACATTTCATTCGACGTGCACTTGATCTTGAACGCGTACTTCTCCTTCGTCGGATTCGTCAACTTGATGATGGCAGCCGTCAACTCGTCGCCAAGTCTCGTGTTAGTGAAGAGAACCTGTAAGCAAGAGCGCTCCATTGCGAATTTCTCAATAGAGCACACTTACCCCCTCAGTGTTGACTTTGAGCACGAAAACGTCGCTATCCTTCTCTTCTTTCTTTTCTTTTTTCTCAGCCATCTCGGATTTTCGATTCGTATCTCGAAGCGAACTTCTAAAATGTGTGGTGTGTGTTCTTGCTTTTGAATCGCAAATTGAAGTGAAATAATAATCGATTGGCGACGGATTTCGGTTTTTATATATCGATTTTTTTTGTATGATGACGTGGAGTTCTGATTCGGTGTTTTGGGGGTAAAAAAGGGTATAGAGTTCACGGGAAAAATGAAAAAATAAATTTTTTTCAAGTGGAATTTTCAGAAAAAAATCTCTTGAGTTTCAGATTTTCAGAGTATTACTTTTGCTTAAAATTAAACTTTATTCTACGCTGAAGGCGCAACATTGGGTCTCGCCACGAAGAATGACTTACTGTAGAAAATTTTGTTCTCAAAACGTGACTGGAAAAGCAAGTGCTGGCCGAAGATCCGACCACTTGACGGCCCCGATATCTCAACACGAAAACTACCGTATAAATTTAATTGCTACCGTAAGATTATTTATCAAACTTCCATTGGTTTTTAGCGATTTTTCTAGCTCTTGCTCAGAAAAAAAATAAAAATTCGTTGAAAATCGATGAAAATTGCTGAAAGTCAATAAATCTTACGGTAGAAATTGAATTTATACGGTAGTTTTTGTGGTGGGATATCGTGGCCGTCAAGTTGGCGGATCTTCGGCCATCACTTCTTTTAACAGAGATCTCCATAATATTTTTGTGCTGAGAGACGATCGAAACTTCGAAAAAAATGTTTTATAACGAAAAAATATTTTTTTTTTCGGAGTTTTTTGGGACGAAAAAAGAGTTTGGAAAATTTTTCATCAATTTTTTTTTGATGAGAGACAACTGGAAAACCGTGACAACTTCGACAGTCAATAAAAAATCTGCTTTCAAAAATCGTCCACGCAGACTACACGAATGTAATTTTTTAGGCCACAATATCGCTTTGCTCACAATTTTTCGGTTTTATCTCCACTTTTTTTGAATTCTAAATGGCGAGAAGTTCAAAAGTAAAAAGGCCCCGATATCTCACCACGAAAACTACGGTATGAATTTAATTTCTACCTTAAGAAATTTCGAAAATGTTTATTTCTTTACGGGTTTCTTCAATTTTCATCGATTTTCATCCAATTTTTTTCTGAGGAAAAATGTGAAAAATTGCTGGAAATTGCTGAAAATCGATGAAATTCGACAAATCTTACGGTAGCAATTAAATGTATACGGTAGTTTTCGTGGTGAGATATCGGGGCCGTCAAGTTGTCGGATCTTTGGCCAGCACTTTCTTTTACAGTGATCTTCAGAGATGGAACGAAGGAGGATGAGCACAAGAAGGCAGACAAAAAAGATGGTGATGAAAAAAAAATTTTTTTTGAATAATTGCCTTGATTTTTTGTCCAGGAAGGTGATAAAATTGCGACTCCTTTGAAAATTTTCGGAGCGCAACGAAATGAAATTTTTTTCAAAAATCTGAAATTTTCAGCACGGAGGAGCAGAGCTATAAACACTCACCGACTTTTGAAAAGTGCAAGTGCGCTCTAATATGATTATTCTGGAGGAAACTCAAATTTTACGTTTTTCTCTAATCTGAGCAATCTATCTTTAACGTTCCTAAGATCAAAATCTGTTTATTAACACTTTCCTAATCCCATCTGGATTACGGTATCGTCTCCCCCTCTCCCTTCTCACACCTGAATCGGAAGCAGTTTCTGTTTATCTAAGGATTTGACCGCTTGTCAAGAGAAGCAAGACACTTTTTTCTATGTCAATGAAATAATCGAACATCTCCCTCCCATCTGCCATAAGACACCTCTCCCGGTTAAGCTGAAATGTAAACATGAGAGAGAAAAAACGATTGGAAAGGAGGATGCCATTCAAAGGGGAATGTGAGGAAACTAACACCTGTCTTACGGAAGGAGAAGTCACACGTCAAATTCATCGTGTAAACATTGGGATTTGAATGCAATGAATGCAATCGAAAGATGGGGACGGTTTTGAGGTGTTAGGATTGGTAGGGGGACCAGCTCTGAAGAGTCAGAGGGAAATAATCATAGTTGTGATTTCACGCTGAATTTTTTTACGGGTTTTTTTCAAAAAAGATTTCATTCACTGGCTCTGTCTTACTGTAGTGTCGCATGCTAACTGCGTGGCGACTCAGCGATACGTAGCCATTTTTCTCATTTTGTTGAAACATTAAAAATCAGGGCTTAAGCTTTTTTAAATCAAATTGAATAGAAATTTTTCTTCGCATCATGTTGAATATAATATTGACAGAATTTGATCGAAAGTTATTACTGAAAAGTGCTCTGGAAACATGGTGCGCGCTCCTTCGGCTTAACAGCGGCTTACTGTCAGAATTTAAAGATGCAATATGAAATTTGTAAAGGTCAGTGTGAGATGGAGCGTAGAAACCGAGGAAAAAATTAAAAAAAAATTTACCGTGTGATTTTGAAGCCCGGACCGGTCCAGTAAGCCCGTATGATTTTTTTTACGAACTTTTTCTCAAAAAAAAATTTTTTTTTCGATACTTTTCGTAATGAAAGAGCAGTTTGGGGACCTGTGTGGTTTGCATTCGTGCTAAATTGGAGAGAGAGGCGGGGCTGAATCGAAAGCTTCAAAAATCGAAAAAAAAATTGAAAATTCGAAAGTTGCGCCTCTTGTCCGGGCCTGCCGGGCTCACCGGGCTGGGCCGGGCCGGGCTTCGGAAATTCTGGAAAAAAAATTCTGAAATATTTTTTGTCATATTATGAAATGTCCGGTTCTGAAATGGCGAGTTATGAAATGTCCAGTGCTTCTTGCTGAAAAATTACAGAAAACATCAGCCACCCTCACCATGGTTTGCCAACACAGAATTGCTCGAAGACGTCATTGAACATTATTTTCAGAAAATCGGACCATACAATCCTTCATGATGTTGATACACGACCAATACTACGTGCTGAAGCCTAAATCTGAAAATTTGGAAGTTGTGAGATCTTGTTTTGAAACAATTTACGGTTTCCACCGTATCCCTATACGTGGAAATGGTGAATTCTTTCGGGAAAATTTTTTTTCTCGACGAAAAAAAATTTTTTTTCCAGATGTTATTGCTTGATCAATTAAAGCAACTTGAGAGCTATTTCCACGAGTTTTCTCAAATTTTTTCGAACACCCAGAGGAAAGTTTCAAAAAGTGCTCAGTACGGCTATTCTCAAAAAATGAGCACTTTTGCACCTATCCACAGAAACTAAATTTTTTCAAAACGTTCATCAAAAATTCTACAATTTGTTTTTTTAACTGTCCAAATTCATCAATTTTGAAGCAAGTTACGAATTTTTGACGAAAATTTCAATTTTTTGGAAATTTGGAACCTTCAGACCGTCACGCAAAATTTCCTTTCGCTCTTTTTCTAACCCTGGGGTGGTCGAATTTTCGCCCCCATAACCATTTGGATTTTAGTATATCATTTCGCAGTACTTCCTTGTTAGTTGAAAAAACCAGTCGGTGGATTTTTCTACTGAAGTGCCAAAAATTTTGAAAATTCAAATTCCCGCCAAAATAACTCTATGTTTCGACGTTTCTAGAAGTATCTGGAAGCTTCTGGAAGTTTCTGGAAATTTCTAGAAGTTTCTGAAACTTCTGGAAAATTTTGGGAAGTTTCCAGAAGTTTCGAGAAGCTTCTGGAAGTTTCTGGAAACTTCTAGAGGTTCCTGGAAGCTTCTGGAAGTTTATGGGTTACTGTAACTACCGTAATCCTACAGTAATCTCCACAATTTTTTGTTGGTGTGCTATTGGGGTCCCGTAGATACTACATGCAAAAATCGGAATAATTATGTCATTCCGAACACGTTTGAAAAAAATGGGTTACTGTAGTTACCGTAATCCTACAGTAATCCGAGCTGCAAATCTTACAGAATCGAAGCGCTCCGGGACCCATGGCTACGTGCCAAATATGGTACCAAACGGTTGAGGGGTATATAGAAGAGATTTCAGACCAGGAGTCGACTTTCAGAATATCTGGATGGAAATTCTGAATTTCAGATTTTAGGTAAAGTCCGGAACTCAAGCACAGATGGTCTCAAATGTTGTGAAAATATCATTCACCATCAGTGTTACGCATTTCTAGTTGAATAAAGTTCGAATCGACTCTGGGAAATCAAATATGCAATTTTCAGTTTTCAGATATGCTCCATTTTCAATGAAAATGTGCCTGACGGCACCGTGAAAAGTGCCTCCATATTTTGCCCGGCGGGATCGAAAAACTCCGTAGAACACGATTATGACACTATCACCAATCCCTCGGTTAAAAAAAAATTCAGAGCGAATCAATTACAAAAATCTGAAATTTTCAGCATGAAGGAGCAGAGCTAGAAACTTGTTTTCAACTGTGAAAATGCTTCTAAAAATGTCTTCTATTGATTTCTGAAAAGTAGATATTGATAGCTTTACGGGGAAAAAAGTTGACTTTTTGGCTGAAAGTGGGCGTGGCGAGCTGGAAAAGGGGCGGAGCCGAAAATGGAGTGGACCATCGTGTTCAGCGGACCTTATTTACCTACTGTACCAAGTTTCAGCCAATTCTAGAATATCCAATGATATCGAGTCCTCTGGGCCCTCACAAAATGCCCATTTATTTTCAGACTTGCCGGAATTTCCCAGAATTCTCGTGATTCGGAGTACAACAAAGTGTTTCCAAAACGAATGTATCTCAAGAAAACCGCGAATGTCGACGCTGCGAGATGAATATGTTTGATCTACAAAAATCGATTTTTGCATCTAGGGTGTCTAGTTCAATATTTGAGAGGTTTTTACTTCTGTTTTTTGATAGTTTTCATTCAAAACCTGTTTTTATTATATTTCAATATTGTTTCAGGAAATGCTGCCACCAATTGAAACATTTCTAACACCAGTACATGACGTGGAGCAATTGAAACAGCAAATTGTGGATTTCCAATTATTAAACAACCGGAGAACGTCTTCCACTGGAACTACTGGACAGTCGATGCATGAATTCGTGACTGGAAACTGGAATAGTGCTCCATCGATTGGTATGGACTTTGGAATGTCTTCCACTGGAACTACTGGACAGTCGATGCATGAATTCGTGACTGGAAGCTGGAATAGTGCTCCATCGATTGGTATGGACTTTGGAATGTCTTCCACTGGAACTACTGGACAGTCGATGCATGAATTCGTGACTGGAAGCTGGAATAGTGCTCCATCGATTGGTATGGACTTTGGAATGTCTTCCACTGGAACTACTGGACAGTCGATGCATGAATTCGTGACTGGAAACTGGAATAGTGCTCCATCGATTGGTATGGGCTTTGGAATGTCTTCCACTGGAACTACTGGACAGTCGATGCATGAATTCGTGACTGGAAGCTGGAATAGTGCTCCATCGATTGGTATGGACTTTGGAATGTCTTCCACTGGAACTACTGGACAGTCGATGCATGAATTCGTGACTGGAAGCTGGAATAGTGCTCCATCGATTGGTATGGACTTTGGAATGTCTTCCACTGGAACTACTGGACAGTCGATGCATGAATTCGTGACTGGAAGCTGGAATAGTGCTCCATCGATTGGTATGGACTTTGGAATGTCTTCCACTGGAACTACTGGACAGTCGATGCATGAATTCGTGACTGGAAGCTGGAATAGTGCTCCATCGATTGGTATGGACTTTGGAATGTCTTCCACTGGAACTACTGGACAGTCGATGCATGAATTCGTGACTGGAAGCTGGAATAGTGCTCCATCGATTGGTATGGACTTTGGAATGTCTTCCACTGGAACTACTGGACAGTCGATGCATGAATTCGTGACTGGAAACTGGAATAGTGCTCCATCGATTGGTATGGACTTTGGAATGTCTTCCACTCGAAATGCTGGAAATTTCATGCATAAGTCTTGGCTCTGCTCCAAGTGTCCGATGGTGTTCACCACCAAATTCGCGTTGACACGCCATAAGGAAACACATAGGTGAGCCAACGACTTGAATTACTCTCACTCTAGCAAGCTGAGAAAAGGAGCCATTTTCCGCCCTGTTTTCAAAACCTATCCCATGTTTTCCTGCTGATAATATGTGGTTCTTTTTTCCAAAAAAAAGGTTTGGTCCCATCAACAATTCATATTTTTTCAGTCCCACTAAGAAGCGATTTGAGTGTGATTCCTGTGACAAGACATTCTCGCGACGCGACGCCCTTCAACGCCATCAGGGCGAGATTCACGGATAAAAAGTAAAAATTGACAAAATGTAAATGTATTATATTTTTTGTTTTATTTTCAATAAATTTGTGTACGTTTTATTTATTTCCGTATCAGCTGCCATTCTGAGATGCCCATCTTTCTTTCCGTTTTCCCTGCCTTTGGTTCCTAGCTCCAAAATCTCCCCGCGGAAGATTTTCCTGGCTGAAAAGTAATCCTCACTTTCCCAACACTTAGCTACAAGCCCACGTTGGAAAATTCAAAAAATCAGAACAGAAAAAAGTTTCATTTTATTAGAAACTAAAACAAACAAAAATGGTTCGAAATCGAACTCTCCTTCCTTGTAGACTGCGCTTCTCTGAGCCAACACCTCAGCACCACGATGACTGTACATTCCAGCGACGTAGAGAGGAGCCGGGTAGCTGACAGGATGGTAGACGATTTGGTGATCATAGCAGAGATCGTTGGTCAATCCCTGCCACATTTCCAACGGCTTGGTTTTATCTGTGTTGAAGATGACGGTGTACTTGGCAGCTTTGTTGGTTCCCTGACGAGCAACAGCCGATGAGTTGTACCACTCGCCGAGAAGAGGATTGACGATGACCTCATCAATGACTGTTCCCGGTTCCATGTTGGAGACTCCTCCTTTTTGATCTTGCTTGTAGAGCCGTGTGTTGTGCAGTTTGGTGGCGGCAATCACTGTGATGTGTGGTCTGTAGTTTCCACTAACGGATTTGCAGGCTTCTTTGATTGCTCCAACGTATATCTCGTTGACCAAACCGTACTGTCCCTCGGTGACACCACCGAAGTAAACCACGATACTGGTTGGCGCTGCACGGTTTTTCTTCGTTTGATTAATGCACATTGAGACCACTTTCTCGATGATAGGCCCGTATACCTGCAAAAAGAAGCAGTTTATGAATTATGGATGCGATAAAACTTACGTCACTTGAACGCTTGACGAGGTAATAGCCTCCAGTGAATTTCATGTGATGATCCGACATATTCGCAGAAAATCCGATGGCGATTGGAGCATCTCCGCCTCCTCCCTTCTGAGAGGTCTCAAATCCAATGACGAGTCGGTTCTTGTCGAAGTACTTGCTTTCGACATCATAGTTGAGACCGCCCAACTTGATGTTGATCTTGTTGGCGATGTTCTTTCTCGTGTTCGGTTGTCGAACATAACGTTCAGCAGTTGTGAACTTGATGTCTTAGGTGAGCATATCGTGCTCGAGTTCCAGAGCCTTCATCTCCTGATGATAGTTGTTTTGATCAGGTGTGATGAACAACAACATTTGACGCTTGTTCTTGACTGCTTCGGTGAAGATCGGCTTCAAGTTTCCATTGACGATGAAGTTCTTGTGTGGATTCTCCACTTGCATTCCCATCTCTTTCATTGTGTTGACGAGTGGGGCGATGACAGAGCTAAATCAAAATCAATTAAGAACATTATGTTGAACTGGATGTTGAAACCAGTTGCAGATCTGGGAAAATTAAATTTAAAACTTACGGTTGATTCTTCCGTGAGCACGGTAGGTTCTTCTGCGGAGCTTGGCGGCACGTTGAACGTTTATGTGCTCGATGACGAGGTGATCAACATCGAGTCCCTTGTACTCGGCGTTGCTCTCAGCGTTCCTGGAAAAAAAACCAATTTTATTTTCGAAACTTTTCACAAAGAAAACTAATCTCTTTGAAACAAAAACTCACTTCAACAGATCAAGAAGGAAGTCAGCGGACTTGACTGGCCATCTTCCTTGGGTGGTGTTCCATTGCTTGGTCTGGGCGGCACGTCCGATTCCTCCGTGGAAACGTCTGAATGGAACGATTTCCTTGTGTTCCTTGACGTGGTTGAGGAAGGCTTGAGCGCGTCTAAGTGGCATGCCACGAAGAGCCATAGCGGCTTCATGGGTGTTCTTGAAGTGAACGCGGAGATCGGATCCGCGAGCCTTGCACGACTTGGTGCTGTTTTCTGGTGCCCGGGAATAGTGAACCTTCGTCATTTCGAAAAGGAAGATTACCTGAAACTAGCACATTCGATAAAATTCGTTACACGCGGCACATCGTAGAGAGAAGGTAAATACGAGGAGAAAATTTATTTCGATGCTGAATTTTGAGGAAAAAACTCAACGATCGGTATTAAAATTATAAATTTCACAAAAAAAAAAAGTAAATTTTAATAAAAACAGTTTTTAGCGTTTTCATCCGAAACTATTCGAAAATTCGTTAGAAAATCATCGTCATGACTAATATTTTTTTACTTGCAGATTTTTTTTTCGGAGAAACACTAAACAACACTGACGCTATTTGAAAAAAGAAGAACAATTATTAACGAATTTTGTTAAATTTTAGATTTGTCATCGTACGCATCCTGACGTGATGGTGTCTGCGTACAAAACACGCTTTTTGTCGCGTACAGTATACCAATTCATGACATTTATTTTTTGCCTTCTTTTTGAAAAAAAATAATTAATTGCGGTTTTTAGAAGGCGTTCACTGGAGCGCAACTATTTATGGGGTTATTCAAAAGAAGCAAAAATCATTTTTCTTCATTTCGCCGTATTCTGGAGCTAGCAAGAAAAAGCAAAAAACTGTTTGCCGCGTTAAATTTTTGCTGGCTTTTTCTCTCCTATTTTTTAATTGGAAACTCGCGACATTCAACGGATTTTTGATGTTTTTAAGTAGTTTTTTAGGATTGTTAATTGCAACCGTTGCAACTAAACGGGGCCGGTCATTTTCACATAGTTTGCATTAAAAAACTGCAAATTCACACCGGAATTCGTCGCCGGTGTTCTATTTTCACGCTTGCATGAAACGCCGGTGTTTCTTTTAAAGAAAGAGCTAGTGTTTCTGAAATTTCTTCATTAGCTTTCATTCACGCAGAAAACCGGTGTTTTTTTATCAATTTCTAAAATTGCACTTGCATGAAATACAAATCTGAAAACAGACGTGTGTTGCAAATGAAAAATAGAAATTTGTATTTGTCGCCGTGAAATGCCCTCTCGGCAACCCTAGAGTTTTTTCCATAGTTGTGACGGGCCGGGCCGGGCCCGGCCCGGTCCGGCCCGTTGCCAATTTTTCCGGCCCGGCCCTGGCCCGCTCGGCCCGGCAGTACTCGTTTTTAGAACTGTGTAGAATAGAACTGCTACGAAATAGAACTTGCTACATAATGGAACTGTGCAAGATAGAACTGCTACAAAATAAAACTGCGCATAATAGAACTGTTACAAAATAGAACTGCTACAAAATAGAACTCTAGCAATAGAGCAGCTTTGCAGAACAAAATTCAATTTTTTGCTCCAGAAAACGAGCTCCAAACAATTAGTAGCGAATTTTAGAAACATTTCTTTTAACATATACAACTCCTACTAATTTTTAGAACCTATTAGTCACAAAAATTCGACCGAATTCGTCTTATTAAGGAAGATGTATGTACCGCAAAAATTACGCGCCTTTAAACTACAGTTCTATTTTATAGCAGTTCTATTTTGTAGCAGTTCTATTTCGTAACAGTTCTATCTTGTAGCAGTTCTATTGTGTAGCAGTTCTATTTTGCGCAGTTCTATTTTGTAGCAAGTTCTATTTTGTCACAGTTCTATTTTGCACAGTTCTAAAAACGAGTACTGTCCTCGGCCCGCTCGGCCCGCCAGTTACCGCGAAGTTTGAATTTGAATTTTCAAAATCGGAAAATCAGATGATTTTTGCCTATTTTCTGTAAATTTCACATATTTTGCACGATTCAGCCAAAAATTGAAAATTTTTGAAAATTTTGTGTTTTTTCCTTAATTTTGGGGTGAATTTTCGAAAATTTTTCCCGGTGCGGGCCGAGCGGGCCGCGATTTCACAAGTATGGTTTTTTCACCGTTGTTGATTATCTTTTAAACCTAATTAGTTGGGAAATTGTGTCAATATCAATTCTTTCTCTGAACTCTGCATCGTAATTCTCCTCGATAGTCGTAACACGCGCTCCTACAACGTCCAACAACTCTTACGTTTTCCGATTCTCTTCAGGAGCCGTATTTTCAGTATTTCTAGGGCCCTAGCGCAGAAAGGAGTTTAAAGCAAATTCAATTTTCGTTCTTATTATTAATCCTAAAACGAAAAGATCAATATTATTATTGAAGATTGTTCCTTTTTTTAGTCCGAAATTGACTGAATACATTGGAAACATTCTGAATTTGCATAAAATTGGAGAAGAAAAACGGAAAATCAATTTCACTGAAATATTAAGCTACGTATCGCCACGTAATGGTTAAGAAGCCGAAATTTCGAAGAAATTTATAGAATTTTTCCTACTTGCAACGCGCCGGGCCGATTTCTGAATCTTGCCGGCCCGGCCCGCGGGCCGCTGTCGTCAGCCCAGTTTTTCTGGAGCAATTTTTTATCGAAAAAACATACTTTTATCATAATTTTGAACATTTTTTGAAGTAAACATGAACTTATTACAAGGTATTCAACAATTTTTCGGGGAACGACAAAAATCATGTGAAAATTTTGAAAAAACCTGAAAAAATCTCAAACGTTGAGTTGTCCAACAAGGCGGGCCGAAATTTTATTTTCGTCGGCCCGGCCCGTAATTTTGCAAGTATGGATATTTTAACGGCGCGCCAAGTTGACATATGTCCAATGGAGAGCGCTTACTTTTTCTGGACGCTCCATACTTAGAGCGGGCGAATCAAAGTTGACACAAGTTTGGATTGTCGTACCCGTGTTAAAGTGCATGCTGTTTAGCACCTGCTAAACAACGCGCTAATTAACATGGGTACGACATTGTATCATTTTGTATCTGCGGCGGACTTCTCTAAGTCAATAATAATCTGCAGGCAGGGCGTCTGCGTGTCTCTCCTTTACCATACTCTCGCTGAAAATGCCAGTTTTCCAGCTTTTTTTTGGTTGAAAAATGAATTTTCTTAAAAAGTCAATCATACAAATTAAAGAGAAGTTTGAAATTTATTTGTTTAAGAGCAATTATTATAAAGGTACAGTACGCATGCAGACTTTTTTAAAGGCGCATGGGCTTGGTCCCACGACGAAAAGTGATTGCCACCACTGCTAGAGCGGCGATTCGTTACGAAACCAATTAAGAAAGTCTGCATGCGTACAATGCCTTTATAATAACAATTATCAGTTCTGTATAACATGATGCGTTCTATTCTTCCAATCAGGCCAAACGAGAAAGTTTACACATCCTCCTCCACTAATAATGGTAGCTGTAACACCGTCTCTCCTAACAATATCGAGTCCTCCATGAAAAGTTATAGAGTCCTCATTGTCCAGGCTGAATTATAAATACCATTTGAAGAGCACTTATTGTATTCCCAACTTACAATGTATAAGTTCTAGACGATTCGTCATCAACTTTATCAAATTCGATACCGTCGAAAAGTTGAAAACCATTCACCGGTCCATTCAAATCAACAACCATACATGTTGTCCGAGAGCTTCCACCATTCAACCAGTGCTTCAGGAATCGATTAATATCTGAACTTGTGAGCTCAGACTTTTCAATTGTCATATAAACCACGTCGAGTTCCAATAAGTTTTCAATTGTGACCCAGAAACTGGGATCTATATCCAGTTTACGGAGATTCTTGGCAAACTTCACCTCGGTTTTGAAACTCTTTGGAGGACTTGTGAACAGTTGAAGTTCTTCAGAAGAGTTATGATTGCTCAGAAGGTATTTGAACTCGTTTTCAGTCACAGTACTGTCCTCTTCAAAGTACCCAACTCTCAAAGGCGTTTGATCACGATTATTGATCCAATCTAAGAAGTGAAGGCTCTTCCGACCGAATAAAAGATCATGAATTGGAAGACTGAATAGGTCAGAAACATGTTCTGCAATGTACATCACGCCGACTAATTCGATACTCCAGAAAGTACAAAAATGGTTGTCATTGCCTTTTGAAAAAGGCACTAAAGCTTCCCCAATTTCCATGTATCCATCAATTTCGTTAGGTGTTTCTGACTGGTTTTCCGATCCGGCCAGGCAAAAACTTTCTTTTCGTATTTCAATATTCACGCGACAATATCTTCCAGCATAAATGACCATATTCCATTGGTCAGTCGTTTTGAAGAATCGTTTCACATAGTTTTTCGATCTTCGAGAGCACAAAGAGAGGAAGAATCTGAGAAAAAAATATAAAATGGGGATCTGTACGAAAAACTCGGCTACGCAATATCTCACCACGAAAATAATGCTTAAGATACAACTAAGAAAGAATGCTACAGTAATGGTCAATAATTCTACCGTAAGATTTTCGGGAAAATTTATCGGCCCGGATTTTTAGAGCTGAGTTTTGGGCTCCGCGACATTTCGAAACCAGACATTCCGAAATCGGACCTTTCGAAATCGTCGAAAAGTAGACTTCAAATTTTCAAATTATTTCGACACGATTTCAATCGATTTTCTGGGAAAAAAAGATGGTTTCGAAGTGTGGCGGTTTTGAAATATCTGGTTTTGAAATGTCGCAGAGCTGAGTTTCGATTATGCGATTTTTTGAAAAAAAAAAAAACCTCGGGTTGAAATGAATGTGATATTTTTATGTGAAATTTGAACATTTTTGGAAAAAAAAAACGAGAGCTACAGTAATCGATTTCCACTGTTTTTTCTTCCAAAAAAAAGTCAAAATAACTCAAAAGTCTCGTTACGCAAAGTAGTTCATTTTTTGATCTACGTAACGATATTCTTTCGGCGCGCATTTTAGCACTGTTTATGCACCTTTAAAACACCAGATATAGGAAAAAAATATGGAAGTGTATAAATACAGCGATAAATTTTTTATGAGTTTTTCCAGTACAATCTCATGATAGCATTTAAATTTATACGGTAACAATCGTTTCTGTGTCTTGAACATCATTTTCGTTGTGTGATATCATCTATTTCACTTACAATTCTTGTGGTCCAGCGACGCTTACAATGTTCGATGATACAAGACACGGCAGTGATAATAACGGAAAACCCATCTGGGAAAACTTATCTGAAAATATTTAGTCTAGAAATTCGAATTGAAAAAAAAGAACAAGAAAAATTTCGCCGCACACCCATACAAAGATCAATGCATTACGTATTCATAAAGAGATACGAGTAGAGGGGGGGGGGAGGTTTTGTGTATGTTGTGTTGGTGGTGGAGGAGCCTGTAGAGGTCAGAGGAGGAGGGAAAGGAGAAGGGAGGTGGTGGAGACCAGAAACGGCTGTGTGATACCCATCCAACGAGGAAAATCCAGAGGAGGGAGGAGAAAGGACAAAAAGTGAATTAGGAGGAGAGAACTGAGGAAAATAATGGAGTGGTTCGAGTGTACCGAATTCTGATGGTGATGACGTTCTGAAAAGGAAGGGTTTTGGACTTAGGAGACTATCCAGGTTCAGAACCAAAGTTTTTTGACCTCAATTTCAAAAAGTCGGTTTACATATGAAATTGAACAGAAAAAAATTATCTATCGAATGGTATAAATTTCATATTGGGTTGTAGTTCCATCAGAAAATGAGCAGCACAAAGCTAAAAATTTGACCAAAATTTCGTTATTCCTAGCTTAAACACGTTTCAATAGAACCCTATAAGAAATTTATACCATTCGATAGATAATTTTTTCTGTTAAATTCCACCTATCTAGCTCCCCGGTTTTTCTCAAAATTAGGGCTACCGCAAAGTCGAAAAATTTCGGTTCTGATCAGGAATAGCCTTCTATGCCAAAACCGTTTTTTCGGATACTCATCACCGCCTTACTTTGGTAAATTCTGATCTAGATAGTTTCCTCACTTCTCTTCTCCTAATTCACTTTTTGTCCTTACTCCTCCTGTATTACCCAGTCGTTTCTGTTCTCTACCAGGACACCTCCCTTCTCCTCCTCCTCCTCCTTCGACCTCTACAGGCTCCTCCACCACCAACACAACATACACAAAACCTCCCCCGTCTACTCATTTCTCTTTATGAATACGTAATGCGTTGATCTTTGTATGAGTGTGCAACGAAATTTTTCTTGTTCTTTTTTTCTTCAATCCAAATTTCTAGAGTAAATATTTTCAGATAAACTTCCCCAGATGGGGTTCACTTTATTCTCATTGCCGTGTCTTGTATCATCGAACATTGTCAGCATCGCCGGACCACAAGAATTGTAAGTGAAATAGACAGTAAATGATGTCCAGGACACAGCTAAAATCGAGGGCTATCATATTAAAATTCATTAATTTCATCAATTTTTATCAATTTCCATAGCTTTTCAACAAATATTACCTTGTTTTTTAAGGCAGAAAAAGAAAAGTGAAAATCGATTACTGTAGCAATCGTTTCGGCTGTGTCTTGAGCACAATTTTAGGGCAGATACTAGTGCTATTTCTCGAGTGCTTCGATGTGATCTTGTGCTATCTTTTTTCTATAGATCAAGTGCTATTTTCGCCACTGTCTCATGTGCTATAAAAAGCACCAGGGCGAAAAAATAGCGTAATAGCACTTTATCCATAGCACAAGAGCCTCATAGCACTTGAGTATCTACAATATTTTTTTGGTGACATATTTATCTTTTCTACAGATTCTCCATCTCTTTGTGCTCTCGAAGATCGAAGAACTACGTGAAACGATTCTTCAAAAAGACGGAACAATGGAGTATGGTCGTTTGTGCTGGTGTATATAATCACGTGATGATAGATATTAGAAGAAAAGATTTCTGTCTGGCCGGATCGAAAAACCAGTCAGAAACACCTAACAAAATTGATGGATACATGGAAATCGGGGAAGCTTTAGTGCCTTTTAAAAAAGGCAATGATAACCATTTTTGTACTTTCTGGAGTGACGAATTGGTCGGCGTGATGTACATTGCAGAACATGTTTCTGACCTATTCAGTCTTCCAATTCATGATCTTTTATTCGGTCGGGAGAGTCTTCACTTCTTAGACTGGATCAATAATCGTGATCAAACGCCTTTGAGAGTTGTGTACTTTGAAGAGGACAGTACTAGGACTGAAAACGAGTTCACATATCTTCTGAGCAATCATAACTCTTCTGAAGAACTTCAACTGTTTACAAGTCCTCCAGAGAATTTCAAAACCGAGGTGAAGTTTGCCAAGAATCTCCGTAAACTCGATATAAAGCCGAGTTACTGGGTCACAATTGAAAACTTATTGGAACTCGACGTGGTTTATATGACAATTGAAAAGTCTGAGCTCACGAGTTCTGATATCAATCGATTCCTGAAGCACTGGTTGAATGGAGGAAGCTCTCGGACAACATGTATGGTTGATGATTTGAATGGACCGGTGAATGGTTTTCAACTTTTGGACGGTATCGAATTCAATATAGTTGACGACGAATCGTCTAGAACTTATACGTTGTGAGTTGGGAATAAAAGAAATCTGAAAATATTTTTCAAATTCCAGCTTGGACAATGAGAGCTCTACAACGTTTTATGGCGGTCTGGATATTGCTAGAAGAGACGGTGTTACAGCTACGATTAATACTCGTCGAGGAGGACGTGTCAAATTTCTCGTTTGGCCTGATTGGAAGAATAGAACGCATCATGTGATAAATAACTGATAATTGTTAATTGTTCTTGAATTGTTCTCGCATATGTATGTCGAAAATCACTCTGAAACGAGATATACAGTTCCAAAGTACAAAGCGTTCTCTTTTCCCACGAGGAGAACACTAGGAAATTAAAGAATTTGTGAGGCTAATCTTTTGTATGAGTTGCTTAATGTGCAAACGCGAAGTTATGTTTTGAAACCGAGTGAGCTTTCGATTAAAAAACTGCCTAATTTAATGTTAAAATGTGCAACGAACTAAATCAAATGTCATTTTGAACGAGTTGTTTCGGAAAACGATAATTTCGAGTAGTTGATCCCCAGAGTGTCATACTATCGCATTTGGTGTATAGAACATAGTACTTGAATTGCGTTCAAAAA
>GL380004.1:136902-152960 GCA_000143925.2 Caenorhabditis brenneri
TTTGGAGCACTATTTACACTGTGACTCATCAATATATCATATCTCCCTCTGCGCTCCCAGATTCCACCGTAAATCCTATAATTTAGGCACATATATGTCAGAGCAGTATATCTCAGTTGTCTTTAGAGCTATCAAAAAGTAATCAACTAGAAAAATGACACAAATTTTTGCTATACATTTCTCTAGTTGACCACTTTTTTATAGTTTTAAAAGCAACTGAGATATGCTGCGTTGATCACATTACTGGCTTCAGTTTTGATTTTTTCCAAAATTCCATCACTATACAAAATTTGACAAACCCATCTGTCTCCAAAAACACTATTAAAAGACAATATCCATTCCGCAATGATGATGGGTCTCTAAACCCATCATGTTTGCTTCTTCCCCATTGTACCTGTGTTAACACAGACGGTGTCGAATAATAGCACTCGACCCCATCGCATACATACATATATCCGCTCCCGGGGGAAGTCACCTACAACAGGATTAACGGGGGGAGTCATCAATTGGTGTGCTAAGTACGCGATCAAATAGAATAAAACATGGGGGAAGACACTATTGTATACATATATTTGTATTTGTATCGGACACGCTTTTGTGAAATTTTCTTCGCGATGAAGAAGAAGAAGCAGAAACGATCTGTGTTTAATGATGGGCTCCCTTCGGAGTGTGAAGAGCACTTTTTGAGTGGTGTTGGGGAGGATTAAAAGTTACGGTAACACGGAGTTTTAGCAAATAAAATAAGTGAGGGAGGGGATTAGGTTAACTGGTAGAAATATGTGTCAACTTGGAAGACATGCTTCTGTAATAGAGGGAGCTTTGTTTTGGGGCACACATAGTGAATTTTTTGTAAGTGTTTTCAAAAGGTTTCATTCGCGGGCTCTGTCTTACTGTCGGGTCGCATGCTAACTGCGTGGCGACTCAGCGATACGTAGGCATTTTTCTCATTTTTTTGAATTAAATTGAATAGAAATTTTTCTTCGCATCATGTTGAATATAATATTAACAAAATTCGATCAAAAGCTATTACTGAAAAGTGCTCTGGAAACAGTTACAGTAACATATGGTTGAAGCTGAAATAGGAGATATTCCTGTAAAATTCTTCAAAGTGTGCGTCAATTACTGGAAAATTGATTATTGGAGCTACCCATTTTTCTATTCCCAAAAGCATGCTTATCACAAAAATTGAGATCAAAACAAAGTTAACTTCGCGTCTTCTCTCATATTCCAAAGAAAAATTTCAGGTGAAAGTGTGGTTCCAGAACCGGAGGACCAAACACAAGCGGGTCAGGATGGAGGGAGCAGGTATGTTCCCTTTTTTGTTAATGGAATGAAAAAGTAGAGAGAGCGTTTGCCTTAAAGACGCATCGATTTTTTCTTAACAACCCAAAGAATTACTTTGTATTTGCTCTACACAAGAAATATAGATATCCGGTATAAAGTTTGAATATACCTAAAATTGAGCCCGCCTGAATGTTCAGAGCAGCCTATCTCGGTTGTCTTTAGAGCTATCAAAAAGCAGCCAACTAGTAAAATATTTATAATTTTTTGCTTAATATTTCTTTAGTTGATCACTTTTTGACAGCTTCAAAGACAACTGAGATATGCCGCTTTGAACAAAGGGGTCTCTACTACAGGACCGGAAAAGTCAGTACTCTATGTTCAAAACATCATATCTCCGTTGCCTTTGAAGCTATTAAAAAGTAATCAACTAGTAAAATGTTTGAAATTTTTCGCCTAATGTTTTGTTAGTTGAACACTTTTTGATAGCTCCTAAGACAACCGAGATATGCTGCTTTGAAAATACAAAGGTGCCTAAATTACAAGATTTACGGTATTATCCGTAGTAGGGCTGTTAATTGTAGCCTTTTCGTGTAAGCTGCGCCTTTAATGTCAATTTTCGATTTTTTCCTTTGCCCAGCCCCACTCAAACCCTAAATCCAATAATCCTAACTTCCAATAATTCCAGATTCAAACGCCCCAATGTCCAATGACGAGGACGACGAGGAGGACAAAAAGTCGTCAAATTCTGCCTAATTTTCTTTTTTTTCCAATTTTTTTTCCAGTATTTATTTCCCTTACAGTATTCCTCTCCTCCAATTTTCCTGACAGTATTCTAGTGCCATTTTCTCTCTTTTTTCCCCCTTCCCATCATTAAATTCATCATCGATTCTTCCATTTTCACATTGAAAATAAAAACAATTATTTCCAACCAATTGAACAAAACGACACCTTTTCGATGATGAAAAGCATCGGAGAGAAACCATCAATTAATTTTTCGTGGAGCTTTTTGAGGCAAGGCAAAGGGAATCAGGGGATGAAAAAGAAGGTGTAATTGGGGGATTTATGACGAGGAGCGTGTAAGAAAGGAAGGGGAGGAGGGGGACTAAATTGAAGGGGACAGGAGAAGAACCTATGAATGATGAAAAGGTGTTGGGTACCACAGAAAATTGGGGGGACCAGGGCGGGATAGACTAAGCTTTTTGGAAGTATAGTAGGTTTTCCAGGGAATTTTTGACAGAACTTTGACAAAAAAAATAGCGGTGAACTTTCAAAAAGTTCAAAATTTTGGTTGTCGATTTCAGTCGCTTTTGACATTTTTTGCAGTTTTCCGAGGGGATTTTACTGGTACACTTCTGTTCAAATTAGACTGGTTGCCTGAATAAATGTACTGAAACTACTGACACGTATTGAATGAGACTTACCGTGAAACCTGTAATTTTTTCTAACCCAGTGCTGTATACAGTGTGGATATGTTCAGAGCAGCATAAGAGGAGAATTTGTCCAAACTTTGACAAAAAAAATAGCGGAGAACAGTTCAAAGTTTTGTTTTTTCGCTTTTAGCCATTTTTGACATTTCTTTTTACAGTAAGTCTTGTAATTCCGGCACATGTCGTACTGTATATTCAGAGCAGTATATCTCGATTTCCTTGAAAGCTATCAAAAAGTAGTCAATTAAAGAAATGTTAAGCCAAAAATTTAAAACATTTTACTAGTTAACAACTTTTTGATAGCTTCCAAGACAACCTAGATATGCTGCTTTGAGCATACTGTATAGGATGAACCATCGGATTTTTTGGTGTCCCTTTTTCATAGCAGTGTATCTCGATTGTCTTTGAAGCTATCAAAAAGCTGCCAACTAAAGAAATGTTAAGCAAAGCATTTTTCACATTTTGCTAGTTGATAACTTTTTGATAGCTTCAATTGCCATCGAGATATACTGCTCTAAACATACAGTGTCGGATGTTCCTAAATCACTGAACTCACGGCAGTTCGCTAATTGATGCTTTAAAATATTCCCTAAGTTACCTGTTTTTGAATGTGCTTTCAAAACTCATCAGAAAAACATAGAAGATCACTTTGGGCCTCATTTGATGACGTTATTCGTGGGCCTCTATTAGAGGATTTACAGTAGATTTTGAGTTAGAATTTGGAACAGTAAATTTGGGAAAACTTTCTGAAAAATTGTTTTCAGAAGTTGGGTTTTTTAATTTTCCAGAACATTTCTCACAACTCATTTCCCAATTTTTCTGGAATAGGTTTGAAACACAAAGAAGAACAGAATCAGTGATTCTAGTGTTCCATATACCGTAAGTCCTGTAGTACGGCCAGTACTGTATGTTCCGAGCAGTATAACTCGGTTGTCTTCGAAGCTATCAAAAAGTTGTCAACTAGTAAAATGTTTAAAATTTTTTGCTTAATATTTTTTTAGTTGATTACTTTTTGATAGCTCTAAAGACAATCGAGATATACTGCTCTGAACATAGGGTCCTCTAATACAGGCTTAAATAACCATCACTGTTTGTTCAGTGCAGTGCAACTCGGTTGCCATTAGAGCTACCAAAAAGTTGTCAACTAGTAAAATGTTCAAAATATTTTGCTCAACATTTCTTTAGTTGACCACTTTTTAATAGCTTCAAAGACAATCGAGATATACTGCTTTGAACATACAAGACTGGGTGAACGTCTATTACAGGATTTACGATACTATTCTTTCCCTAAAAGTACACATTTCCTAACTTGAACTTTTTTTTTTACAGATTTCCTCCGTTCCGGGTTAAATACCTTCTCTCTATCTTATTTGATTCCCAAATTGTAATCCGTTTCCTCTCAACACCAATCACTTTTTCACCCTCTAGTCCCCCCTTTCTATTACACGACCTTCTTTTTCTTCTTCTTCAAAGAATAAGAATGTGAATTCGATTAGCACACCGTTTCTTTTTTCCCTTAATTATACATTTGGAAATGAAACATATCGAACAAGGAGAGAAGATATTTAAATGGAATTAGTGTCCGACCGTTTCATAATTAACTTTTTATGTGCGTGTGTGTGTGTGTGTGTACGATCAGGATTTAGGTATTTTGGAGGGAAGAATTATGAGATTTTGCAGCAGAATAAGACATATTTTTGAAAATACCGATTCAGGCCTATTTACACCAAACAGGCCGATTCGCGCGCGCTTCAGGCCTATTTATACCAAACAGGCCTATTCGGGCTGCTCCAGGACAATTCAAACTAAACAGGCCTATTCAGGCTGCTCCAGGACAATTCAAACTAAACAGGCCTATTCGGGCTGCTCCAGGACAATTTAAACTAAACAGGCCTATTCGGGCTGCTCCAGGACAATTCAAACTAAACAGGCCTATTCGGGCTGCTCCAGGACAATTCAAACTAAACAGGCCTATTCGGGCTGCTCCAGGACAATTTAAACTAAACAGGCCTATTCGGGCTGCTCCAGGACAATTCAAACTAAACAGGCCTATTCGGGCTGCTCCAGGACAATTCAAACTAAACAGGCCTATTCGGGCTGCTCCAGGACAATTCAAACTAAACAGGCCTATTCGGGCTGCTCCAGGCCTTGTCGTGACCGACTTTTAGTATCAAAACATCGTTCATGTCAGAACTACATCAAACAGCTCCAATCGTGAACCAATTGGCAAAGCCTCAACATTCCAAGGAAAAGAGAACGGTGACCCCGGAGGGTAACAAGAAGATAAGATGCAGAGGAAGAAGATAAGAAATAAGCCAGGAGGAAGAGATGGAGCAGGAAGACCGCTGCCAGAAGAAAAGCATAAGAGGCATTCTGTGGTGAAGGTGATTATGCAATGGCATCAGTAGTTCTAGAACTGGCTGATAATTGCTACAGTGGGTATATCAGACCCGTAGAACAACGTGGCGCTTTTAGTTTTTGGCCCGCCCCTTTTCCAGCAAGCCACGCCCCTTTTAAGTCAAAACACCATTTTTTTTTAGTATTACACATGTTTAGATTCAACTCCGAACTTTCCGGCTATTCAAATTTAAAAATTTTTGCCTGTATTCAAACTATTCTTCAAAAAATTCATAAGTTTGCAACACTTATCCTCACTTTACCTTATAAGTTTACAAATATGTTCCTCCGCACGAAAATACAACAGGGTATGTCAGAAAGTGCGCTATGTCTGCTAGGCCTTTATACCTAAAATTTATTCGGCCAGTTTTGAAATTTATGTTCCCAAAATTTTTAGACTGTTTCCAATACAGTTGAATAGAATATTTTTCAAAAAATCGAGTGATATCATTATTCATCATTGCCGTATTGAGCTGTTTTAGGCCTAATTTCTCACTTTTTCTCATTAGAGCGTTCATTCTGACATTCCCAGATGTATTTCTGTGCCTCCGACATAAAACTAACAAAAATTGTGCTAATTTTTACTTCGAGTATGCTGGGATTGAAATTAAATCGATTTTTAAAAACATAAAACAGCAGTGAATGGAAGGAGAAAAAATATTAAAAATTACTATTCCGGACATTTTTTCTCAAGGGACTCAACTTTGAAGGGACCGTTCATTCATTTCCGGGGTCTGAAGGGACCCTTCAACTCTGGAGGGACCGTTCGTTTCTGAAGGGACCGTTCACTTCTGAAGGGACCGTTCAAGCCGAATATAGCATTCTACTCTGAAACAATTTATCGCAGTTTCTCCTTTTTCAGTTCCGTCCACCTCATCTCAACACGAAGAAGTCGTCCAACTCTCCGTCGAGCCGACACTGGAAGTAATGAAAAAGTTGACAACACCAAAAACTACAATAATGATTGTCGATGAAAACCTGGAAGCGGAGGCATTACACGGTGATTTTGCCGCTCATTTATTTAATTCTTGAAACAATTACCAGAGTATTCGTCAGAATGTTGTTTTAAAATATGAAATTAAATTTTTGTAATTCAGATCTTCTTATATCTTAACTGCTATGGGGGTGATCAAGTGCTATGTTGAAACTGCTAGTGTCTCAACCGCTATAATTGGCTTTTCTGCTATGAATCAACTGTTATAGCCATAGTAGTTGAAACATCGGAAGCAGCGAAAATAGCAGTTGAGACACTAGAAGTTACAACATAGCAGTTTAGAAATAGCAGTTGAGTATCTACCGTAATCATCCGCTATATGAGACTAATAATTACAATTGATTTTGAGTCGATTTTAGCCGATCTGACACCTCTCCTTCAGCTGACAAAAAGGGACAAAAGGTGTCCGAGCATAAGCTCTATGGATTTGATGACGCCTTAGATTTCTGTAAGAAAGGATCATTTGTGACATGCCGCCTTATCCCAACAGAAAGAAAATAAGTATGAAACTCCGAAGAATCAAGACTCTGACTTTTATTCTGACACCAGCGAAATCGACATGACGGAATTTGATGATGTGATCGATAACTCAGAATAACTAACCCCTTATTTGTTGTTTCTATTTCAACTTGCAGTTTACTAATTATTTTTCGTGTACCATTGTATGGATATAGATTTTATACGCTTCTGAATAAAATTCAGGGTCTACGAATCCTCCGGAAACGTGGTTTCCTTGAAAAAGAAACACCGCGAACACATTTGATGTGGAACTGTGGGCCTCTAGATACTCTAAATGCAATGCACTATCTCACACATTTCGAATTCAGTATGTATATCTTTTTTCTTCTCCCTCTAAAATCTCTCTTATCCATTTTTCGGAAAAAAGCGAACAGATTTTTGTGTTTGGCAGTTGGATGACCTTGTCTAGTGTTTGAAAAAAAGAACATTTTTGTTGTTTTCCTTTTAAAGTAGCTTGGCAAATGACCTGGAGAGTTGAAGTGTTTGGTTCCGAAATGTTCCTCTGATAGAGAGGCACTTTTGTCAAGCAAACGGCAACTTGCCGTGTGCAGTGCGGCAAGCAAAAGGCGATTTGCTGACCACTCTGCAAGCCACGTGAGAGCAAATTACCATTTTGCCGGACAACTTGCCGTTCTTCCATTCTTTACATCGGTTCCTGACTTATTATGACAATCTGTGTAATCCGACAACTTGGCGGCCCCGATATCTTACCACGAAAACTACCGTACAAATTTAATTGCTACCGTAAGAAATTTGAGCAAGACCAGAAAAATTGACAGAAATTGACGAAAGCCTATAAATCGTACGGTAGCAATTAAATTTATCAAGTAGCTTTCGTGGTGAGATATCGGGTCAAGTTATCGGACCTTCGGCCAGCACTTCTCTTTACACTGATTACCGTAATAAGAACCTGATTGGCCACGAGGAGTCGAATATTGATAGTGATAGTCTGGAAAAAAGAAGATGAATGAGGTAACTTAGAGCACAATTATTTTTTATGATTCGTTTCGGCCGCTATTGTTAGACGAATTAACTTTGTCAGAAAAAATAACTTACCTCGAAATATTTTGGTGATCTCTGTGAATGTCAGTTGTGGCCGAATTGACGGTATATCTCACCACGAAAACAATTGCATAAAATCAATTACTACCGTGTCTCTGAAACATTTGGTTGTCTATCGATTTCCATCACCTTTCGACGATTTTCAAACAAATGAATGTTACAAACAAATGTTGAAAACCGATGAAAATCGATAAGTAACCAAATGTTTTAGATACTTTTTACGGTATCAATTAAATTTGTACGGTAGTTTTCGTGGTGAGATATCGTGGCCGCCAAGTTGTCCAAATTCGGCCACAGCTGACTTTTACAGAGTCAAGAATACCGAAAACTCTCTGTCATAAAATACACCACGAGAGAAAACTTAATAATAAACTTGGTGACATATCCACTTCAGTTTGGTTATCGAGAGCATACGGAGTCACCCGTTCACTTTTCCCAGTGCATCCCCTTTTCAAAATTGAGGGGTTTCGACGCCGGGTGTCGCTTCCTTGGTTTCGAAAAGCAACTTGAAGTATATGTGAGAGCTACTTTCTTAATCTTTATGAGCTTTTTAGAAGCTCTCGGGCAACAACTCACTAGTCAACAAAACAATGAAAAACGTCGCCATTATGTGTGATTCGAAAAAGGTGATGACCACATAAACATCATTAAACTTGTTGAACTGTTTGGTGCCCTATTTAGATGTGGTTATGGGTCACCGAGCGCTTCAATTTTATAGCGTGTGGAGCACGCATCACTGTAGGAATGCGGTAGCTTAAGTAACCGGATAACACTACAATATCTAGAAAATGGGTTCAGAGTGCTTAGATTGGTTCCATTTTTGCATGTACTATTCAAGCGACCCCAATAGTCCCCCAACCCCAACAGTACAACAACAAAAAATGGTGGAGATTACTCTAGGATTACGGTACTTGTGGTACTCCGAAAACTTTACTGGCAAGCTCTTGGTGATATAACTTCCAGAACATTCTATCTCTTTTCAGAAACTTCTAGAAATTTCCAGCAAAACAGGTAGTTGTTTTGACGGTATATCAAGTTTTCAAAACTTTCAGAGGGGAAAGCTTCTGCTTCTCTGCCGTTATATGGGGAATAGGATCCTTCCCTGATGAAATTGGCAAATTCATACTTGTGAATTTTCGGCCAGGCCCGGTTCGACCCGGCCGGGCCGAGAGAAAATTTTCAGGACCCGGATTCAAAAAATTTTGAAAATTTTTTTGAAATTTTTTTTGAAAACTTTCGAATTTTTTTTTTCAGAATTTCAACATTTTTGAATGAAAATTCTCTCTGTAAAAGTCAATTGTTACCAAGTTCCGATAACTTGACGGCCGCGTTGTCTCACCACGAAACCTACAGTATAAGCTTAATTTCTACCGTAGGATTTATCAAGTTTCATCAATTTTCAGCGATTTTTCAGCTTCTCTATCAGAAAAACAATAAATATTTGTTGAAAATCGATGGAAACTGATGAAATTCGATAGATCTTACGGTAAAAATCAAATTTATACGGTAGTATCTGTGGTAGGATACCGTGACTGACCATCGAGTTGTCAGATCGTCGTCTAGAACTGACTTTTACAGAGATCACCATAATAAAACCCTTCAAAAACATAAAACTTCTGTTTTTTTGCTCAATATAACCCTGGAGCACAAAATTAGGGCATATTTTTTCGATTTTTCAAAATTCGCGGTAATTGTCCGGGCCGACCGGGCTAACCGGGCCGGGCCGGCGAAATTGGTGCTTCGGCCCGGCCCTTCACAAGTATGGGCAAATTGTTTCCCTTTTGGTCTGGTTCAGACCTTTTTTGGTCTGCTGAAGCCTCGTTGGTCTGCCTAGGTCCGTTCGATCTGCCGAGGCCCGGTTTCTGGTTAGTCTGGTTAGACGTAATTCTCCCTGTTCGGCTCTGTTATACCCAATACTTCTTGATTTGATCACGTTCGCTTCGTTATCGTAACACGCCCATTTCAGCGATTTTTGTCAAATTCCCAATTTACTTTGAAGACTAAAAAATATTGACCGCACCTGAAAATCGAGCCCCGTTTAAACACTGTAAAGAATTCCCAAACTTTGTATTTCCGAATTGAATTCTCAAACTTTGTATTTTCCGAATTGAATTCTCAAACTTTGTATTTTCCGAACCCAATCCCTGTTTTACCTCAAACTTGGATAATTGAGCCGGCAAGGAGGCGGAGTTTCCTTTTTTCTCTCGCGCAGCCGACAGAGATCGAGGTCGGCGATGACCACCGTTTCTATTTCAATGGTGAGAACTTATTCGCCCTCAAAATGTAAAACAGGGATGCGCGTGTCGATGCGCTAATTGACAATTTTTTGTAGACAGCGAGAGTGCACGCGAACGGCCGAGACGCAGACAAAAAACACTATGCGTCTCTAGCCCTCCCCCTCACATTTTTTGCTCAATTCCCCCCTTTCTTCCTCTTTTGACGAAAAAATGTGCGTGTTCGACACGCTTTGACCCATCCGTGATGTAAAATGAAACAGGCATCAAAAAATGATTTGAAAGGTGCTACGACTTAATTCTATTTACAGAGAAAATAGTTTTTCAAAATGATTGGGTGGGAAGGGGAATTATGTTAAGTGCAGGACGGAACCGCGCTTGGCCAATCGCAGACGGACAGGAGTGGATTGAAGACGGTGCCCGATGGACACTTCATCAGCACCTTTTGTCCCCCCACACAACGGTAGAAGACCTTGCAGTCGTCGACGTCGGCGATGGACTTTCCGTTCTCGGTGCAGACTCCTTCCGTTCTTCCGTGATTCTCGCATCCGCTGACCTTTTGTGGGTAATCGCATGTGCCCGTCACATCGTTGAACGCGAGGTTCGATGGGCAGGATGAGTGCTCGAACAGATCTCCTCCGAAGCACTAAGTTCAAATTTCATGTTGTTACAAACTTTCAATTTGATTTGAAAAGCGGAGCGCGATTGGCGCGGACAAAAATTGCTCAAAATTTTTTTGCAGTGAAAAACCGGACTTTTGCCGCATAGTTCCATACTTACAAAATCACAGGTCGGCCCGGCATTCCCCAAAAAATTGTTGCTTCTTCCAGATTGCCCTACCCGGCCCGGTAAGCCCGGCGCGGCCCCAAACTGTTGCATTCATTACGAAAACTATCGAAAAAAAAATTTGTTTTTGAAAAAATTCGATAAAAAAATTATCTGGGCCTACCGGGCCGGGCCAGGCTTCCAAAATTTTCCCCAATCCCGGGCCGGGCTTTAGAATCACAACTCCAGAAAAAATTGTGCTGAGGACAGCGGCCCGCGGGCCGGGCCGGCAAAATTCAGAAATCGGCCCGGCCCGTTGCAAGTATGATTATTTCAGCTTTCAAACTTTTTCCGACTGTTGTGCTCTTTTCGAGAGCTTTAGTTCAGAAAACTGTATTCCTGCAGAAGTTACGCAAAATAAAAGCGCTGAATAAGGACCGAAATTCATGAAACTCACAATTTTCTTTATATTCCGCCGAAATTCGAGTTTTTGCCACTGCCTGCCGGTCGCTACATCCGAAAGTGCGCCCTATTAGACAATTTCGCTGCTTACAATGTCGTTGCTCGAGTATTCAACGCGGGCGGCCGTTTGAACTTTACGTGGCGCCGAATATTTTCACGTGGCGGGAAAACTCTTCCGCTTAGAACTTGTATATTTTTAGGGACATTAATTAAAATACATTTTTGCCAAAAATCGTCCATTAGAGCGCATTTTCTGATGTAGCGGCCGGCAGGAAGTGTTTTTTTGGCTCTTTTTCGAAACCGTTGAAAATTAGGTTTTAAATTTTCAAATTTTCCTGACTCGATTCTAATCGATTTTCTGGATAATTAGAACAAAACAAAATCTCAAATTTTTTTTGTTTGAAAATGTTTTTCAGCCAAATTTCTTTTTTTTTTTTAATTTGAACTTTTATTTTGTTTTAATTATCCAGAAAATCAATCAATTAAATTCGAGTCGAAAAATTTGAAAATTTTAAGCTTAATTTTCAACGGTTTCGATATGTCGGGTTTCGAAATGTCCCAAGGCCGAGTTATTCACATAAGTCACCAACTCGTAATTTCTGAAGCTAATAAACAACTTTTTTTTCGCAGGCTCAATTGCAAATTTGTAACAACAAGATTCAGATTATTTGGCTTTTTTAATTCTAAAATACCTTGAGAATTGCGGAACAATCCTTCTTGTTTCCGTAGAGACCATCTGCCTTTCCGTCACAGAACGCCGATTGTCCTTGGCGGTTGTAGTAGCTCTTGCCTGGTTGGATACTAGCCATGTTGCATTCAGAAGAGGATTCACGGCTGACGCAGTCCAATTTGGCGTTCGAGAACACCAGGTTTCTACCACACTTTTGGAGCTGGGCGGCTCCATGCGAGCAGAGAAGGTAGACGTCGTGGCAAGCGCTGAGGGCGAATTTGGCATCTCCTTCAACATGTGCACATCTGCCGTCAAGTTTACTTGGAGCAGCGGTTGTGGTTGCGATGACCTGGAAATAAATATTGTTCGGTGCATCATTTTTATTCAGAAACTTACATCCTTGATAGCATCACGAATCGCCTCCTTTTCACAAGAGATTCTAGCGACACATCTGTTGGAGTGACTGTCGAAAAGCTTTCCAACTCTGCACGACTTCTCAACAAAGCCGGTGGAGGTGCACTCCAAGTACTCTTGAACACAGAATCCCTTGGAAGCGCGAGATCCAGTGATACACTTTTGCTCGTAACCGACGTCCTCCTCCTCTTCCTCACTCACACTATAGGCTCCACGATTGTAGGAGTCAGTGGTGGTGGTGGTAGCATCTGCGGCGGGAGTCGTCTTGGTCGTCGTGTATCCATCATATGGAACATCTGATGTCTCTTCTTTTCCGTATGAAGCAGTGGTGGTAGTGGAGTGATCAGATGGAACATTGATGTAGGAATCAGTCGTCTCCTCGTCGTATCCAACAGTGGTGGTGGTGGTTGTGGAGAGAACATCTGCCAACGTCTGATATGGAAGTGTTTGGACGAGTCCAGAGTCAGTGGTAGTCTCTTGTTGGTCACAAGCCTGAGCTGGAATTTGGCTGAAAGTGCGACACATCTGAACAGATGGATCGTATCCCTCTCCGAGTGGACAAATCAATGACTTTACAAGACGTCCGTACTTGCAGATGATGTAAGAAGAAGAGCATCCTTGTCCGTGAGATCCGTCGGATAATCCAGTACAAGCGTTAACTGGCTCGTCTTGTTGATCCTCTGAAACGGAAGGCTTGTATGGAGTAGGGGATGGCTGGCAGGTGGTTGGTTGATCCTCTGATGGCTCATAGGTATTCTCGTATCCGGATGTAGTAGAAGTCTGGTCATCTGATGGCAACCCATATCCGGAAGTGGTGGTGGATGGCTGATCGTTAGATTCTCCATAGTTGGTTTTGTATCCAGAAGTGGTTGTCTGATCATTAGATGATCCGTAGCCTCCTCTGTATCCGGAAGTGGTTGTCTGGTCGTCAGATGGTCCATAGTTGTTTCCATATCCGGAAGTGGTGGTGGAGTCATCAGACGCTCCGTAACCGTTTCCATATCCAGAAGTAGTGGTTTGATCTTGTCCTGGAGTGGAGTACACCGAGTCGTTATCAGTTGACTGACCTGAAAACAGTTTATTAAATTCAAATCCTTAACTTCAAAAAACTTACAATCTTTAACTTTATCTCTGAAGGTACAAGTCTGGCTTTCCTGATTGAAGTACAGCGAAGCTGGACACTGTCTGACTATACCGGCGCCACCCCAGCACTGTAGAAAAAATCTCGAGCATCTAATACCGAGCAGCTCCAAATCATTCGATTGGCACATATTTGCGAAAGATTTTATAATTAATTTTAAATCTTTTTTATACTGGCATCCAATCACCAGTAATCCAGTAGAAACATAGGAGCACTGGTCACCGACTGGAGCCTTGGTGGTAGCGTCTTCAGATGGTGTTCCGTATGAATCTGTCGAGACGTCTTCTTCAGCATTCCATGAAGACTGAGTTGTCGTCGACTCGTCGTTCCAGGATGATTGGGTGGTGGTGTAAGACTCGAATGACGATGGAGCCGATGTTGTGAAAGTCGTCACGTCATCATTGGAGCTCCAGGATCCGGTGGTGGTGGAGTCATCAGACGCTCCGTAACCGTTTCCATATCCAGAAGTAGTGGTTTGATCTTGTCCTGGAGTGGAGTACACCGAGTCGTTATCAGTTGACTGACCTGAAAACAGTTTATTAAATTCAAATCCTTAACTTCAAAAAACTTACAATCTTTAACTTTATCTCTGAAGGTACAAGTCTGGCTTTCCTGATTGAAGTACAGCGAAGCTGGACACTGTCTGACCATAGCGGTGCCGTGCGAGCACTGAATGTACTTTTGAGAGCATCCGATGGCGAAGAGTCCAGAAGAAACATAGGAGCACTGGCCACCGACTGGAGCCTTGGTGGTAGCGTCTTCAGATGGTGTTCCGTATGAATCTGTCGAGACGTCTTCTTCAGCATTCCATGAAGACTGAGTTGTCGTCGACTCGTCGTTCCAGGATGATTGGGTGGTGGTGTAAGACTCGAATGACGATGGAGCCGATGTTGTGAAAGTCGTCACGTCATCATTGGAGCTCCAGGATCCGGTGGTGGTGGCCGACCAAGTCGAGTCATCACCAGTTTGGGTTGCAGCGGTGGAAGTCACCACTGGAGCGACGACTCCACAAGTCTCGGAGCAAGCGCGGAGAGCCTTGTTGAATGTTTCTCCCACTGGACAAGCAGCCATTCTGTTGAGTCCGTTTCCGGAACAGTAGATGAACTGATCGAAGCAGTCGCCGAAGGTGAGGAATGTTGGAGTGGTGTGGTGGCGGCAGTCCTTCTCAATTCGAATTTGTGCTCTATGTGCCTCTCTGTCTGGTTCCACATCATTTATTGATCTTTCAGGGAGAAAAATCAATAAATGAATCGGTGAGCACCGTGAGCGATGGAAAACGCACATGTCGAGAGAAGACTCGAAAAGTGTGTTGACTGGGCACTGCTTGGCGCGGACCGCGTTGTTCTGGCAACGGTTGAAACGGGATGAGCACATTCCGAAGGAGGTGACTTGTCCTTCCTGGCAGACGATTGGAGCACGAGTCGTGGTGACGTCATCGAATCCAGGAGTGGTGGCGGTGGTTGGCACGTAGCTTGGTGTTGTGGTGGTGGTAGCTGCCGTGCACGAGGAGTCGCAACTTTCTGTAAATAAAAAAATTATAGAGAGATTCTCCAAACCAGTAACTACTTTGGTAAATATTGTAAAGAGATCCCTGCGGACACACACTTCTGAAGGCTGCTCCGTTGGCACAAGTGTAGAAGACATCCGAACAACCATCAGCGTAATTTCCATTATCAAGACCGCTACAGTCAAATTCAACGGTGTCTGGCTCTTCGGTCGTTGCTTGTGGCTCGTAGTATCCTTCGGTCTCACCGGATCCTTCGGTCTCACCGGATCCTTCGGTCTCACCGGATCCCTCGTCGTAACCCTCTCCGTCGTCTTCTCCTGGATAGACAGATGGCGAAGGGGTGGTGGTGGCAGTGGTGGCGGCGTCATCCTGGGACTCGTCGTCGTCGTCGCACGTCTCCTGGCATTCTGAAGTTTTCGCGTTGAAGACCAGGTTATCCGTACAATTCATCACGTAGCCTTGCCCGCCGACACAGTTCACGAACGAGTTGGTGCAACCGACAGAGTGGGGGCCATCGGATGCCGATGAACAGTCAAACTGCTCGTCATCAGCTATTTGGCATTCTGGCGATTGTTCGGCTGGAATACAGCCATCCTCGAAGAAGACGTTTCCTTCGCTGCATGTTGCGGCTTGCCTGATTCCGTTCACGCATTTGAAGTACTGAAAAATAACAGATTGTATGGGATTTTTCTGAATTTCTAAAGCTACCTCTTGACTGCAAGAGTTTCCTGCGATGCTTCCATTGTGATATGGGGGACATTCTATCGTTGATGATGAGGGAGGGGATTGTAAGGAGTTCGCGACTGAAAAACAAAATAAATGAGGTTGAATGGGTGAGTGGGAAAACTTACAAAGTGTTAGTAATACTAGCGAGACGGTGGCTAGCTTAGGCCCCATCGCCTGAAAAATAACGAAGTTTAGGTGAAAAGTTGAGGTGTTTGAAGAGAAAAAACGGGAAACGATGAGCAGAACGTTGCGCGTTTATTGAAGGGATTTTTTTAATAGAAAAAGTATGTCGGTATGTTGAGCAAGAAGTTCCCTAGTGCGTGCCGCTCGCGCCATAAAGGGGGCGGCGCTTAGAGATTTGCAGGCGGCCGCTGAAGAGACGCAGAGAAAAACAATTCATCGGATTGAGCTAAAACTCGGTTTAAATCGGTTTTTCCATTATATAATAATTCTTTA
>GL380004.1:153715-178072 GCA_000143925.2 Caenorhabditis brenneri
ACAAAGTTGTGTCGATTTATGCGGCGTTCGTCCGAGAGGAGTCCATTTTACACGTAAAAAAATTAAATTTGAACTTGCCGCGCGTGTCTCTGCGTCTCTCCAGTTAGAGTTTCAGTGGAGCGAGGATGACAGCGTTCTGGCATGCTAATATTTAATCTCACGTATTCTTTACTCCTCCCATTTCTGCAATTTCTCCGCACGGCGTTTCCTGAATCAAGTTTTCAGTTGTTTTCAGAGTTCAAGTCTGAATCTGGAAGATCCCGCTGTCGGGATAAATTTGTGCGATTTTTTTTGATTTGATAATAGATTTTCGTTGAAAAACTATTGAAAAGGAGCAGAAAACAAGGCGATTTGAAAAAAATTCGGAGAAAAACAAAGAGCATTGCAGAGAACGAAGCGTTGCGAGACCACGCATGTCGGTAAATTGAGCTTTATCAGACTAATTCTGATAATTTTTATTGAAACTTTGGCAGACTTTCGAAGGAAAACTATGGAAAAAGAGCAGAAAACAAGGCAATTCGCGAAAATTTGTAGAAAAACAAAGAGAACAAAGCGTTGCGAGAGGAATTATAAGTAAATCTTTTTCTATGCGCTTTTAAACAGTACAAAGCGTTTCTTGTTTCAGCTTTTTCAAAAAAAAAGTATTCCGGCTCGGACCCGCGCAACTGCGGCAGGGTATGGTGGGCGGGGCTAATAGTGGGCGTAACAGCAACGCTGCGGCGCGTTTTTTCCCACTTTTTTTTTCATTAGCAGCAAAGATGAAAAAAAAACCGCCCACCATACTCTGCCGCAAGACAGGAAATCTACCAAATTTCTGATTTAAACTAGCAAATTTAGTCGAACAGAACTCATTTAATCACTAGAATTAGCGAAAAGTCTACTGAAATTGCCAATTTCGAATTAGGCTGAACAATAACTCTTTTTTTTATTTATTTTTTTTTTTTTAAAGCCAAATTCATGGTTTATAAAACTTGTTGAATCGCATATACCTGTTGTTTTCACAAAAAATCCTTCAGAAGTTCAGAAAAGAGAAAAATCATGTTTGTTATACGGTTTAAAGGCGCATAGGCAAAGCTTTATTAAGCAGTGGTCTCGACACGCTTTGTTTTTAGTTCCCAGCTGTTTTTTTTTCAGATTTTTCTCAAATTTTTTTGCTCTCTGCTATTTTTTCGCCGCTTCTCAATGAAAATCTTCCAAATTTCCGATCAAAACCATCAGATATGACTGAATAAAGCTCAGCCTATCATCAAAACTAGCAATCGTTCGAAGAAAACTATCAAAATCGCCAATTTCAAATTAGGATGAGCAATACCGCAAATTTGAAGTTTTTCAAAGACGAATTCATTATTTTTGAAGCTTATCAAATCGCAAAAACCTGTTTTTTCTTAACAAATACCTTTTTTGCAGCGAATATGGATATTGAGCCAATTACGCCGTCGTATCACGATTTGACTGCGACGTTCGCAGCCTGCCAAACACTGGCCCCACACAGCCAGTTATTCGTGTGTCTCAAGGAGGACTGTTCGTACGCGCTTCAACAAAAACTCCCAGTCTTGTCGCCTTCTCTTTTCTATCGTCGTGAAAAGGTCTTCTGTGGAGCATGCACGTTCCGAGGCTCCCACAAGGCACACAGAAAATATATGCAACGTGCCGAGCCGTGAGCTGTGAGTTTTCATCGAAAAATAATTATCGAAAACTAAATTTTCAGTTCCAAACCGCCTCCGGTGAGATGGGCACCAAGCTGCAAATGGAATTCGACAAGTTCATGAAGTCTGGCGAGGAGACCGCCGTTGGATTCTATATGCAGGAGAACATGGACCTCAAGAACCTGCCACCAGTGAGAAAAATATCTTGATTTTCTAGAAATTACTGATTTTTTTCAGCCGCGTATCGTGGAATACTTGACCAAGTCGGGAACAGTTATGGAGTGGCACCGCCGTGTGGCCGTTCTCAACAACGCTCTCAAAACGATGACTGATTTCCGCGACGAGGGACAGAAGTTTGTTAAGGAGCAAGCTGAAGAGCTGCTGACTGAATTCTCCAAGACATCAAAGCAGATTCGGACAATCCTGACCATCACACAGCCAGATATGGAACAGCTGAGAGAAGATCGCCACGAAAGTAATATCTAAATCCATATCTCCGATATTTCATGTTTCTTTTTTTTCAGATCATCTTCGTGAAATGGGCATCGACCCGTCAGCCGAGGACGCTCACTCGTCGCTCTCCTCCATGTCTTCCACCGACACCAAAGTTTCGAAGAAGAAGAGTGTATAAAACTCGTTTGTTGTTGTTCATGTTGTTATTTTTCTTCTTGTTTCATTTATCTGTTATTTTTACGAGTCATAAATAAAGAAGTTAAAAACCGTTTTTCTTGGAATTTTTTCGATAAATATTTGAACGAAAAACTCCTTCTGGTTGTTTTCACAAGGTCGATATAACAAAAGCAACGATTCGATGAGAAAAAATTGCAAGATTCTTATCAGTTTCGATTGTTTCTCGAAATTTCTGTCTTCGATAAACGTCAGCCGAGCCAAACGAGGTTTTCATCACGTGGAACTGTTGTTTTATATTGTGAGATTTCAAAATTTCGACAAAGACAATCTAAAAATAAGGCGATTTCGTTGAAATTCTGTCATTTGCTTCAAGAAAATTTTGTTTCTCGAATTTTCGGTCTTCCATTAACGTTAACCGAGCCAAACGAGTTTTTATCACGGCGATCACGTGGAACTGTTTCTTTTTCATTGTGGGATTTCAAATTTTCGACATAAAAAAAATTAGGCGATTTGCATCATGAAAAATAAACTTTAGACTTGCTTTTATGTCAAATGCCTACTGTAGCTTTGAAAAAGCAATGCTCGTTTCAGTCGTTCATGTCGAGACCTAAATAGGCGCCGAATTTTTTGCATTTTTGTCTTTGGCGGTACTCGCTAATAGAACTTTTCCAAATGGAGCTGTGACAAAATATTAGCCTCATATAACACGTCACTGTGCGCTCCATTGATGACCAGTGGCCGCCCCGTTGAAAAACTAGTCCCCCACTGCGAATTTCGGTCAGGGATGGGCGAGAGTGCGCAGCAGCTGCACCCGCATTCTCATGCCATGACTTTGCGGGTCCGTCAGAGACAAAGTAGATCAGAGAGAGAGAAAAGAGAAAAAACGGGCGCGTGTCTTTTTCTCTTTCTGTGAAACAATAGAACCGTTTGTCTCATTAGAGCATTCCTGCAGCCGCATTCAAATTTCACCTAAGTTTTTGCCCATTTAAACCGTCTTTACATGCTTGATACGAATTTAAAAAATTATTTTCTTTACGCATCGAACTTCTAGAATTTTTTAACCACTGATTTTAATAAATATTTCTACCAATTTTCCTTAATAAGCTTAAATGCAATCGTGCTCTAATGAGGCGAACAGTTCTATTATGTCACAGTTCTATTCCGCTCAGTTCTAATTTTTAGCAGTTCTTTTTCGCACAGTTCTATTAGTAGCAAGTTCCATTTTGTCACAGTTCTATTTTGAAAAGTTCTATTACCGAGTACCGCCTTGTTTTTGTTTTTGTATCACGATGATCCTAAAACTTCATTCCAATTCATTCAGTCTTTTCATTTCTCTTCCGGACTGCGGTTTTCTTTTTCTCCCTCAGTTATTAGTGTTGCTCACCCTCTCGCTGTCCGTTTCCAAGGGAACGCTTCTCGCTCGACATATTTTTATCTTTTTCCTTTTGTTTTCGACTCTCGTCACAAGTTACGACTGAAGCTACCGAAAAATAAAGCGATTCCGTTCAATTTCTGTCAATTTCATCATGAAAAAATAGTTTTTGGCTTTCTTTTTTGAATAATTCATACTGTAGCTTCAAAGGAGCACGGCTTGTTTTAGTAGTCGAGACCTGGGGGCCGCGCAACAGGTGTGGCTCAAATTTTTCGCATTTTTTGCTTTGTTTTTGTGTCACGTAGGTTCTAAAACTTCAGTTTTCTCTTCATTCTGAATTTCATTTGTCATTCGAATTGCGGTTTTCTTTTTCTTTCTCTGTCTCTACGTCATTTTTTCCTCTTTCATCTTAATTTTTTTCTTTCCTTCTCCATATACAGTCATTGTTTTCAGTGATCAAGTCAAACGATAACAATGACTAACACCAACGAAATTACCACCGGCATGGGGAACGTCGCTCTCGATGTCGTCTAAAACGAGCCATTGGCCGCGAAGAACAAGAAGAAAACGCCTGGAACGGCCGTTCAAATTGTGACCAACATGAGACCAGTTACCATCACGAAGAACACGCCAATGTACAAATATGACGTGAAAGTCATGTTCGTGTACTCCAAGGCCGACGGAGGGGAGCTCGTCAAGGAGAGATCGAAGTCCATCTTCAAGGGACCAGAACACGAACGCGACAAGGGACTCTGCTCGCTTGTCTACAAGAAAGCAGTTCGCCAGTGCCCAGAGTTGCAGAAATGAGGACCATTCTATTACGATCGTCAAGCGAGTCTCTACTCGTTGAGTCGTAAGCGATCTCATCAAGCTTGCCGCTGCTGCTCCACACAATCGTAATCGTATCACGGAGCAGGTTGTGCAGAGTGTGGGTCTTGGAAACGATCGTGAGGGTTACGTGAAGGTTGGCGCTCCAGAAGTCGTAACAGGATATGTTCTTCCAAAGCCGACCATCAGCTACGGAGGAAAAACAGTCAACTGGAATGAACCAGGAAAACGAGGTCCAGCAACTGACTTCAACATCACCAAGTTCCTCAGACCAGCAAGGCTAGTCAACTGGGAAGTCGTGTTTGACAAGAATGCCCAGCTAGAGTGAGTTTCCCCAGTTTAAAAAACTGTTCATAATTGGTTTTTATTCAGTTCTGCCATCGCACCACTCGTCAACACAATGAAAGAGATGGGAATGCAAGTGGAGAATCCACACAAGAACTTCATCGTTCATGGAAACTTGAAGCCGATCTTCACCGAAGCAGTCAAGAACAAGCGTCATATGTTGTTGTTCATCACACCTGATCAAAACAACTATCATCAAGAGATGAAGGCTCTGGAACTCGAGCACGATATGCTCACCCAAAACATCAAGTTCACAACTGCTGAACGTTATGTTCGACAACCGAACACCAGAAAGAACATCGCCAACAAGATCAACATCAAGTTGGGCGGTCTCAACTATGATGTCGAAAGCAAGTACTTCGACAAGAACCGACTCGTCATTGGATTCGAGACCTCTCAGAAGGGAGGAGGCGGAGACGCTCCAATAGCCATCGGATTCTCCGCGAATATGTCGGACCATCACATGAAGTTCACTGGAGGCTATTACCTCGTCAAGCGTTCAAGTGACGTAAGTTTTATCGCAACCATAATTCATAAACTGCTTCTTTTTGCAGGTATACGGGCCTATCATCGAGAAAGTAGTCTCAATGTGCATTAATCAAACGAAGAAGAACCGTGCAGCGCCAACCAGTATCGTGGTTAACTTCAGTGGTGTCACCGAGGGACAGTACGGTTTGATCAACGAGAAATACGTTGAGGCAATCAAAGAAGCCTGCAAATCCGTTAGTGGAAACTACAGACCACACATCACAGTGATTGCCGCGACCAAACTGCACAACACACGGCTCTACAAGAAAGATCAAAATGGAGTCTCCAACATGGAACCGGGAACAGTCATTGATGAGGTCATCGTCAATCCTCTTCTCGGCGAGTGGTACAACTCATCGGCTGTTGCTCGTCAGGGAACCAACAAAGCTGCCAAGTACACCGTCATCTTCAACACCGATAAAACCAAGCCGTTGGAAGTGTGGGAGGGATTGACTAACGATCTCTGCTATGATCACCAAATCGTCTACCATCCTGTCAGCTACCCGGCTCCTCTCTACGTCACTGGAATGTACAGTCATCGTGGTGCTGAGGTATTGGCTCAGAGAAGCGCAGTCTACAAGGAAGGAGAGTTCGATTTCAAGGCCACCAATGAGCAATTGGGAGTTTTCGACAAAAAACTGTTCGCTACTCGGTTCAACGCTTAGATTTGCATTCAAGATAATCCAATAACCATTCCCCTTGCATTTTCTTCGACCCCACTTTCGTTCTCCACTCCACCCTCACATTGTTATTGTTTTATTTGATCACTTCTCACCATCCATCACTCTATTAGTTGTCAAAACCCCCCCTCGAATATAACCACCCCCAAACCTTTGTATTTATGTAACTATTCTTGTCTTAATTTTTATTTTTTATTCCCGAGCCTCCCTAAATTGGGTACTTATGTCGTGTTATATTGATGCCCCCGCGATAGCTCATCTCGGAGCATCTCATATCTGCCATATGGTTTCTCCAATAAACTTGTCAGAACTCGGTAAACTTATGTTTTTTTCGTTGGTTTTCGTATCAGCTTCTATTCTGAGATGCTCATTTTTTCCAATGGTTTCCGGCTCCAACAGCTGCTCCCGATAGAGGTTTCTAGCCAAAAAGTAATGTATCTTCGAAATCTAGCTGCCAGATCCCGGTAAGAATGCCAATCCGAAAAATAGTCGGTGCATAAAGTTTATTTTCCTGAGTATAATAACAAGAACACGTGAGCTGGTAAGAATAAGGCACAAAGAAATGAAATGATAAAACTCCTCAGTTGATTGGAGCGGTATGGGCGACAGGTCTCGGCGGAATGACTGGCTCATCGTCGTGCTCCCGTCGAATATGATTCAGAAGAGAGTTCATGTCCATGAATCGGGAGCCGCACAGTTTACAGTTGAACTCATTGGATCCTCCGTTATTCATGTTCATCATATTGTTCGGCATTCCGAGGTTTCGATCCATGGACTGTTGTTGTTGATTTTTGGATGGATACATTAGCTGAGCCGTCTCGTGATCCTCCGAATAGAAATGCGCATCCGAGGCTCGCTTCGTCGGCAAATCCACCTCACAAATCTCGCATCTTCGGATGAAGGAGGAGGTGACTCCGCTGGTTTTGTTGGGAGCAACTATTGAGAATAGATCCATATCCTCGTGGATTATTGGCACGTCATCTGCCACGTTCACTCTCGTTTTGAACATTGAATCCATTCGAAGCTGTGGAATCAGCTCCAACATTTTAACAGTGTTCAGATTCAAACGCATGTCGTTGTGGAGGACGATGGAGAGGTCCGTGGATTCTTGGAGCTGGTGGATTTTGATCTCGCTCAGTGTGTCGACCTGGAATAGAATTTGGTTTAATAGGGCAATAGGGGAGGCTCTAAGCTGGATAGATACTCAACTGCTCTACTGCTATTTTTGGCTCTTCTGCTATGGATCAACTGCTATGGCAATAGCAATTGATCAATAGCAGAAGAGCTAAATATAGCAGTTGAAGTATGAAAATTGGCGGAAATTGCAGTTGAATAATAGAAGAAGATCCAAACATAGCAGTTGAAAAATTGGGTTCAATAGGGGAGGCTCTAAGCTGGTTAGATACTCAACTGCTATGTGTCTCTACTGCTATTTTTGGCTCTCCTGCTAAGGGTCATCTGCTATAGCCATAGCAGTTGAGAAACCAGAAGTGGCGAAAATAGCAAAAGATCCATAGCAGGAGCGCCAATAATAGCAGTTGAGACACTAGCAGTTACAACATAGCAGTTGATCACCAACTATAGCAGTTGAGTATTTGCCACATTTTTCTCTGAGTCTCTAATGACCTACCGCATATCTAATCGTTCTCTCCAACGGCTTCGTCTTCTGAATTAGAACCACGTATTGGATGGGAGTGATCGGTTTTGTGATGACGTAGATGCTCGTGTCTCCAGATGTTGCCTGGAAAGAAACGGTGAATTTCGGAGAGAATTTGGCGTTTTTGACATATAGTTTGGGGTAAAATCTGTCTGTCTGCCTATCCGCCTGTCTGTCTCTTTGTCTGTCTGTCTATTTGTCTGTCGGTTTATCTGCCTGTCTATCTGTCTGTCTTTATATCTGTCTGCCTGTCTGTATATCTGTATGTCTGTCTGTCTCTCTCTCTCTCTCTATTCCCGCACAAAATCCCATCATTTCTTACCATTTCTCCCATCGATTGCACCGTATTGAACGCCGAATTTCTCGACAACTGAAGTGGTTGTTCTGGAAGAGATGAAATCTGTGTGATCGTCCTTTCCATATCGTCTTGTGGTGCCACGTATTGCGGTTGGAACGACGAGATTTGAAGGGTCGACGGATCGGGAAGAATCGGGCGGTACGGACCACCGTATATGCATTTCTTTTCATGAGTTTTTTGCATCGAGATGGTTCTGAAAAGCAATTTTTGTTAGATACTCAACCGCTATTTTTCGACTGCTATGTTGGAGCTGCTATATTTGTCTCTTCTGCAATGGATCAACTTCTATGACTATAGCATTTGATTCATAGCAGAAGAGCCAAAAATAGAAGTTGAGGCACTAGCAGTTACAGCATAGCAGTTGATAAACCCTTTCCTTCATACCTAAAATGCAAATCACAAAATCGGCACTTGTGTGGCTGCTCGCCGGTATGAATTCGCATGTGAACCACCAGGGCCTTCTTCTCGTAAAGTGACTTTTCGCACACTGTACATTGGTATTCCGGCGGGTTGTCGGAGTGCGTTTGCATGTGAGCTTTGAGGGTCGACTTCACACGGAATCCACGATTGCATTCCGGACACACGTGGTTTTTTTCGCCTGGAAAATTGGGGGATGAATGGGGCTGGATCAGGGTCAAAAAGGGATAAAAATGAGTCAATTTGGGGGTATTTTAGTGTAAAAACTGATGATATGAACCATTTCTGGCGAATCAGCTATGTGTCTCTACTGCTATTTCTCAATTGCTATGGGTGTGATCAACTGCTATTTTGTAACTGCTGTCTCAACTGCTATAGCAATATCAAATGAGGCCTCAAACGTGGTCAAAAAAGCAGTTGATCCAAAGCAGAAGAGCCAAATATAGCAGTTGAGACAATAGCAGTTACAACATAGCACTTGATCACCACCATAGCACTTAAGTATCTACCCCCATTTTCTGGCAAATACTCAACTATGGATGTGATTAACTGCTATAGCTAGCGTCTCAACTGCTATTTTTGGCTCTTTTGCTATGGATCAACTACTATTTCGCCACTTTTGATGTCTCAATTCTGGAAATGCTCCAGGAATTTTCTGAATTTGTCTGTTTTTTTTTTCCGGAGTTTTCTGACAATCGGTTTTTTTTTCCGGAAATGATTCCAGAATTTTCCGAATTTCTCTGTTTTTTTTCCCGGATTTTCCGTTTTTTTTTCCGGAATTTTCGGGCGAAAATAGCATTTGATCCATAGCAGAAGAGCCAAATATAGCAGTTGAGACAATAGCAGTTACAACATAGCAGTTGACCCATAGCAGTTGAGTATCTACCCTAAAAAACCCACCCGTATGAATTTTCATATGCCTCTGCATATCGTTTTTCCTCGTGAAAATCTTATCACACTGCACACACTGATGACCCTTATTCCTTGGGATACTCTGCTGTATCATCACAGAGGAGGCGGCCGGCACCAGAGCACGCGAGTCATCGTTTGGCTCCACCATCGGCATCATTTCCGGAACGACTGATGGCTTCCTGGAAATGCGATTTTGAGAGACAAATACTCAGCGATTTCCTCTTTTGCCATTGTGGATCTTTTGCTATTCGACGTTTTCTCATGTGATATACTCAAAAAATTGGGTGGCTCAGTTGCTATTAACATGGATCATTTAAGCTATTGGTTTCGAAAGAAATCAAAACTCATAATAATCTTCACATAATCTTACCATGTTTTAAAAATCTTAGACGCCACCCTTTCTATTGTAAATCTACTTTTAGTAATTCCTCTAAAATTAGCTCTCAATTTTTCACGAACCGAGTCCTTAATTGTTGGAACAAACTTCCATCCTCAGCCTTCCCTATTTATCCCTCTTCTGAAATATTTAAATAGGGTTGTTAAAAAAGGTTTTTCACGGTGACCTTTACCAATTTCCAAATTGGCATTGGTGACCAACACCAATTTGGAAATTGGTATTGGTCACCAATACCGTTTTGTAGATTGGTGTTGAAGACCAATCACTATTTTTAGTTGATATTTTTCCAGAAAAAAAAGTTTCAAAAATTTTTTTGGGTAATAAAAGATGAAACTGTATCACATTTAAACATTATAAACCAAAAATAACTGTTCCATGGCAAGGTAAACAATTTTTTAGACATATTTATGTTTTTGAACTCCATCGGCACCTAATTGTCACTTGTCTTGCTTGCTTTTTGAAAAAACGAAAATATAGATCAAACCAATTCATTGGTGTTCAACACCAATTTGAATTCCTAGATTGGTCTACAAAAACCAATTTAGAAATGTTGGTTTTTTAAACCGAAACGTGAAAAACCATTGGTACCAATTAATTGGTTTTGGTCACCAACAACAACCCTAATTTAAATCAACTATCAGCTTTCTTTTTTTTTCGAAAAATTCCTCATTTTAACACCAACCACTTTTTAACTTTTATTGTATATCTTATTGTGTTAGCGGCCTCGGTCCTCCAATAAATGAATCATCATCAGAATCGATGAGATATTGTTTTTTTTAGTCTCTGGGGCCTTTTTTTAATATCTGTCGTATCTATACGCTCTGATACTATATTTCTTCTCTAGGGCCTTTTTGTCCATTAGGGCCTTCCAGTAACTGCCAAAAATCTCAAGATTGGAAGCTATTAACTTTATTATGAAATATAAATAAAAAGGAGGTAACAAATAGAAAAATATTACATTACACATATGCCATCGACATTTGAGCATTGTGCTTCTATAACTAGAAGAAACACTAAAAATGAATACAATAAATAAAAAAACAATCAAACTATCGAGAAATCACTTCGTACTATTTAAACGCATTGATCGATGATCTCTCGGCAAAATACGTTCCGTAGAATGCCGCACTTGCCTCCGTATTCACGACACCCATCGTTGTTTCGACCAGCTAGAAATATTTTTTTGAAATATATCGCATCGCTTTTGAAGGAGCAACACGGTAAATTTTTTTTACGTCCAATTTTTTCTGGGTTTCTATGCTCCACCTCACACGGGCTTTTACAAATTTCATATTGCGTCTTTTAAATCTGACAGTAAGCCGCGCTTAAGCCAAAGGAGCGCGCACCATGTTTCCAGAGCACTTTTCAGTGATAAATTTCGTTAGAATTCTATCAATATTATATTCAACTTGATGCGAAAAATTTCTATTCAATTTAATTCAAAAAAGCCCCTGATGATCCGGAATTTTTTTCATTAGGACAGTTTTTCGAATCTAGTTTCTTTCATGATGGGTACCTACCACCTAGGCATACCCACTGCCAAAATATCATCAGTATTGGTCACCTACCACAAAAGATACAGTAAGTTATAAGGGTGTTGGTCGGACCCTCTTTTTTTGAAAACCACTGTTCTCAAAACGATTTTTCCAATTCTTTAAATCGAGAATACCCATATGAGCATGGGTACTAAGCCTTTGAAAAATCATGACCAAATACCCACTCTCCGCCGATATTCATATTTTGGACCTCCCAACTTTAGGCTGTTAAGAATTCTTTATTTGAAGTGCTAAAAATTAGAAATGTGTGGATTATTTGCACACTAGGGAAGACCAAAAAGTTTCAAAAGAAAGTTTGATTAAAAAGTCGAAATTAAAGAATTTTCAGTTTTTGGTCGAAATTTCAAGCCATTTTTGAATTTTCTCTAAAAGGACAGAGAGTGGATATCTGACCAAAAATTTTTGGTGGTCAATACACATGTTCATAGAAGTATTTCGATTTGAAAAAATTAGAAAAATCTTTTTGGGAACAGTGGTTTTTCGAAAAAGAGGGTCCGACCAACACCCTTATAACTTACTGTATCTTTTGTGGTAGGTGACCAATACTGATGAGATCTTGGCGATGGTTATGTCTAAATGGTAGGTACTCATCATGAAAAAAACTAGATCCGAAAAACTGTCCTAGTGAAAAAAATTCCGGATTTGCGGCAACTTTAGGTTCACCCTAATATTTTTCATCATTCTTTCGCAATTCGTTCAGCTGATTTGATTTGGCTGGACCTGAATCCTTTTTCTATTTCCTAGGTCTTATCTGGGCAGACTTTGATAATTCATGAGCAAATTGCGTCCTTTTTTGGTCTGTCCTCGATTGTCAATTTATGGGGAGAAGCTCTCCGCACTTTCAAAGATGGAGGCAACTGCATTTACAATCCTGAGAAATTTTTTTTTAATTTTTAAAATTTTTGGCGGGAATTTATAAAAATGAATTTTGAAATTTGAAAGAGAAAAAGCTCACCATAGCTCTGAAAGCTCCTAAATAAACTTTTCAGATAATTATTGGTAAAATAACACTCCGAAGCTACATGTGGCTCATTTTTTGAGGTACCTGACAGAATAGACAATTGATTTTTATGAAAATTGTGCTCTCTCCGGTCAAATACCCCTTCTCAAAAAAAAACCCATAACCCACCTTGAGATCAATCTAAATTTTGGGAACGAATTAAATAAATAAAGAAGAAAAATTAGAAATAATCAAAATACAAAACTAGGTAGACAGCCCAAGTCCGAGGGCATCGATATTAGAAGAAGAACATTTTGGAATATATAGAAATAGTATTAGAAATAATCAAAAAATATACTAGCACAACTCCCAAAACACAAGGGCATCAATACTAGATAATAGGCTGACTTGAAGAAAAAACCCGCATCATTTCGATCCGTCGTTTGAAACCGTATCTTTAATTGAAGGTGTAGGAATTTCGAAAAATATTTTGCCCTGAAAACAAGAAACAACATCCGCAAATTTCTGTTGGAAACTATCGGAACATCTGGATTATGGAAATCCTGCGATTGAGGGTTGACCAGTTCTATGCGTTCAGAGCAGCATGTCTTGGTTGTCTTAAAAAATATCAAACACATGCGACAGTCCTCTTTATCGGACATTCCCACAAAAACTTTGCACAGTTTTTCACAATTTTCATGTGGAACAGCAATCAAACATTAAAAATGAGTTTTTGTTGTGACTGTTTATTTGAATAAAAAAATAAGAAATTTGAAGTGATGGTGGGAGTATTTATATTAGGGTTCCGCAAGAAGAATTGCTTATGTTTAAATAATGAGCTTTTGAAGCATTGGCAAGGCTTCATATGCTTCATTAATTTAAAAGTGAACTGTTTGAGTTGCATCAAAAAGCTTATCCAAGCTTTATTCTCAATTCATGAAAGAGCTCAAAAAGCTCATTCCAAATGTCAACGTGGTTTAAAAATTACATTTAAAAAATTCAATTCATTTTTCGAATACTTTTTTGCCCTATTTTCCTCCGAAAGTTCAACTTTCAGTGTTAATTTATCCAAATATAATGAGCTTTTTGAGCTTTTTGAGCTTTTTGAGCTTTTTGAGCCTTTTCAAGCGTGAAGCTGCTTCATGAAAATAGAAATGAAGCAAATGAACTTTTTGAGAATTCGACCTTCATTCAGGATGATCCTTTTGAAGCTTCACGTTGTATTCATATGAAGCTCATCTGAGCCTGCTTCATTGAAGCATCACTTTTTGCGGAACCCTAATTTATATACTATCATGTAAACCCCTTGAAGTCCCCATTGCGGATTCGATCGAGCCTTATTGGTCTCACTGTAAAGCTACACCGTTCTCCAAGTTTAGAGTGGATCTTCCATCTGGAAATGATGCAATAATCTTGGAAGTTATCTGTTGACTTACTTCGAAGAAGGAAGCTGCTCGAACATCTCAGCAAAGGCATCGAAGGGCTGCAAAAGCATGTCTAAAGTCAGCCAACCACTTAGGGCACATTTGTCGTTGAGTCGATTCGTGACACATGGAAGAATACATTGAACAGAAGAACAAAGGGGTTCTAAGTATTCAGCAACAAGCAACGCGTCACCTCCGACAGTGGCTGTGTGCTTGATAGTGGATTTTTGAGCGAGAGCGGTGAGATTAGAACGAAGATAACATTTTTCGTCACAAGCTGAATACAAAATGTGAAATTAGACTTGATTTAGTTCGCTTACCAGAAATGATTTCATCTACAATCGGGCTGAGACAGCTCTTCATTCGTTGGAACACAATTTGTTTCGTGGAGCACATGAACTTTACACTGCTGCTGGCCTTCGAGAATATTTTTTTATGATCACAAAATATTTCTTTCTCCAGACAAGTGATTGCTTGAGCGTGCTGGCTACAGAATTTTCCAGCTTGATTAACAACATTCTTCATGTTCCACAGGCTGATTGTCGAGTTTATGAACGGATCGATACATTTTCTCACGCAGTGTGGAACTCCAAGAGCACGGAAAATTGTGTCAACGTCGTGCACTAAAATTTATTTTTTTATTCGATGTAACTGCTCATAGCTTTTTACTCTGTTGTTCGTGAAGCACCACACCTTTATCGCTGTGCACGGGGTCGACTGCACCGTCAATAAAAGCCACAACCAAAATCACAAAGGTAAGAAGAACAAGCGTGTTTCGCATCTGAAAAACCTCAGAAAGACACTTAGAAACAATAGAGAAATACAAAAAGATGACGTTTTAGGACTTGTCTGTTGATTGTAGAAACAGTCTCTCATGTCTATTTAGGCGCGGAAACAAAATTTTGAACATTAAGAAATCTATTCAGTAAGAATAATAAACTCAAAGAACATACCTTAGTGATCAGTAGTAAAACGTTCGCGGGCAGCAGAAAATTAATAAAAATTAGCTAGATTTCGAGTTTTTGTCAATGTTCTCCTGCCCGCGAACGTTTTACTACTGATTACTACGGTATATTTCATGAAATTTGTATTCTCTTTGCATAAGGGAGAGGTTTCTAATACTACAGGGTGCGCCATAATTATAGGTGCATCGAATTTTGTTACGTAACTCGACTCGAATTGGTTTAATACTCTTAGGAATTGGTCAGTTTTATCATGGAATGGTCCAAATCATTTCCCTATTATCACTTTAGAGCAATGAGACTTTTAGATGATTATCAACCTAAGAAATCTTACTAGTTCATAAAAAAATTTCGGATGATGGGATTGACTTGAAAATTCATTCCTGGTAAGACCAAGTATCTACCAATACGTCATCAAATTTACTAGAGGATCGCTTTGAGCGCAGCTTCAAAAAATTGCAACGAAAAAAAAAAATAAATTCTTAGCTCCAAAGTTTCTGGCACTTATTAAATCAATAGTATATAACATTTTGGAACAATATAGGGTCATATGACTATCTACAGCTTCACGAATTACACTCCAAACTCGTGCATATGAATGACATATGATAAACATGCTATGACGTCATCGTTTGGAAATATAGATAAAAACCAGTCGGTGGGGCCGCCACTGGCGGCTCACCTCCTTTTTGTTCGTCGCTGTGCTCCTCAATGGGGGGGGGGGGGTTAATTTGTCATGGTCATACCCATTTCTAATAGTTCGGCAGGGATACACATAAGCCTTCTCCTTAAGTGATACACTTTGAGAACTTGAGCTCCCGCCATAAATTTTGAAAATTCGAATTCCCGCCAAATTTTTTCAAATCTTGAATTCCTGTCAAAAGCTTTGGAAATTTGAGTTCCCATCAAAAAAAATGTTTTGACATTTCTGGAAGTTTCTAGAAGTTTCTAGAATGAGAAAGAATGTTCTGGAAGAATATTCTTCTAGAGCTTGCCAACGGAGTGTTCGAAATACTGTAACTACCGTAATCCTACAGTAATCTTCACCATTTTTTGTTTGTGTGCTATTGGGGTCCCGTAGATACTACATGCAAAATTGGGATAATTCTGTCCATTCTGAGCACGTTTTCAAAAAATGGGTTACTGTAGCTACCGTAATCCTACAGTAATCCGAGTTCCAAATGTTAATGAACCGAAGCGCTCGAGGACCCATGATTACGTGCCAAGTATGGTACCAAACGGTTCAGGGGCTTAAACGAGGAGCGAAGGAAATTTTGACCATATGTTTTTATTAATTTAGAAGAGAGCAGGACCCTTGAGTAGACTACCCACATACACTAAACAGTCAGGAGATCGCTTATATCCAAACTCTAGAAAACTCGAAAAAAAAATTTCAACGTATCCCTATACATGAATTCAGTTTGTGGAATAGTTTGTAGAATAGTAGAGAGGGGCCTATCTTTTAAAACAAACCTATTTTTTTCCCTTTCGGCCTCCTTTAAAAGTTATTCAGTGATAAGTGCTGGACAGACTGACACACACACACAGACAGAGCTTGCCGCTTAGTATATAGAAGAGATATATGTTTTCAGCTCAAAATTTCAAAAGCGCTCATTTTGAGAATGAGGATGGGAAATATGAGGAAAAATTCAAGTCCGAGACGCTAGAAATGCGTACTCTTTTGGAAAGGGGACGGCGAGTGTAGGAGGCGGAAGGAAAAAGAGACATTTTTCTTTTTCGTCTCTTCTGCACTACTGTCTTCTTTCCGAAAAGAGTCAGAAAGGGCTTCCAATGAATTTTTGAGCCATCTACAAACTCGGCAAGTGGCTCGAATAATTTTGAAATATGGGGGTTTTCAATGTTTCTCAAAAATTCTGAATAAAGGTAGAAGAATTGTTTTTGATTTTCGAATTCATCATTGAACTTGCTGCAAAAAATGTCTTTTGGACCATATTCAAAATAGGCGCTCATCTTGAGATAAAGAGGTTTGTTTTTCAAAAAGATGAAGGACGAAAGAAGGTGAAACTTAAACTCGTTTCATACGGTTACTGTAACTCTGCTCAAACTTGATGATATGCGCTCATTTTCTGGGATGGAGCTAGTTATGATCATAGTACCATTTTCTGGAAAATTAGAGCCCAAAATAAGGAACTCACAGGGCGCGCTGAGGCGCTGCAAAAGAAAAAAGGGTAAATCTCGCAGATTTGCAGTCGGCCGCTGAAGGGACTCAGAGAGTGTGGTTAACGGCGCATGACCCGCCACAACTGCCAGAATGGCTGCGTCTTTAATTCCACTCTCTGCGTCTCTTCAGCGGCCGTCTGCAAAATAATAGGCGCCGCCTCCTTTTAGACGCGACAAACGCGCGCTTTGCAACCTCTTCGACCCAGTAAAATTTCGATGTTTTTTCGAAAAAACCACTATAACTCAAAATGGGTTCCAATTTGGGTCAAAGTCTAAGAAACTTTTTTGCACAAAATTCAACCGGAAATCCGAAAATCAAACAAAATTTCTCGGCTCTGTTCGAGAATGGGTTCCCAATGAGAGAATGGGGGGCCAAAAAACAAATCAAAGGCCAAAAAAAAAATCAAGGGACCAAAAGGTTAAAGCGTAAAGCGTATGTATATAAGGTGTATACCAAGACTTAGAAAACTCACGGCCAGGACGGAAAAACCTAGAGTACAAATAGATCTGATACGAATTATAATCAAACAATGAGTATGAAAATAGGAAAAAAAACTGAAACCAAAAATTATATGAGTCCCACTTTTTGAGTCAAAAAAAAAAACTCTCTTGAGTCCCTGGTCTTTTTGATTAAGTAAAAAAACACAAAAATAAATTCCCAGTAAACAGGTAACAGCCAAAAAAAATTTATTTTGGCAATTTGAGCAACGCAATAATTGGGCCATCCATTTTTTATTCACTCCAAGTCTTAAAAATTTTGCGCCCTCGATTTTTTTTGAGCCCTCCATTCTCTCGTTGGGCCCTTCATTCTTGAACAGAGCTAAATTCTCTACCTATTTTCAAAATTTTCGAGAAAAATTAAAAAAAAAAATCATATTTCAAAATTATTGCCACTTCCCGAGTTTTTATATGGCTCAAAAATTTATTGGAGATGCAATAAGAATCAATTATCAGTCCCAAAGTTTGGAAGCCATATCTCAAAGATGAACATTTTTTGAATTTTTGAGCTGAAAAACATATTTTCAGTCTCCCCTCACAGAAAGTGCCTCTTAATGTTTTTTTAATTGTTTTTCCGAATAGACGCATCCGAGTCAATTTCAATATTCGCGGGTTTTTGAAAACGTTACTTTGTGGTTTTTGAAAATTTATAAAAACAAAAATATTCGAGACACACGAAGGAGAGAAGCAAACTTGCGCGAAAAACGAAGAACGAGAAACGATTCGAGGAGAAACTTGGTGCGTCATCACTTCAGATTGTAGGAATATTACTTAGGACAGTGTGAAATTTTGATATTTCTAGAAAATTTCGGAAAAGAACGGTGCTCTTGCAAAATGGAACTTTTCGAAGTGAAACTGTGTTGAAACAGAGCTTGCTGACGTGAACTCCAACAGTTCACGGCAGTTTTATTCTCGACCAAAAGAGCAGGAGAGAACAAGGACGAACAGAATAGAGTTTTTCCGGTTTCATTATACTTTCTATGACGAGACTTCTATATATATATATGTGCATTTGAACACAAACATAAAAAGATTAAAATCAGATATAAACAATTTTTTAATATATACAAACGTTAACTCACTGTGACGTATATAACAAAATTTTGTTCAATAGTCTGTTCAAAAGTCGACCAGCGCGACACGCCTAGAAAAAAAACTCGACCACTTGATCAATGAAGCATTCACGGGGCTCTGCGAGAAAAATGTTTCAGAAATTTCTCTCGTTGTCTCGCACCTTCACCCTGAGAATCATACAGAGAAAGTCACCCAGGCACAAAAAATTATATAGAAACAGAGATAGTAGCAATAGAGAAATATGATTCAGTAATTCTAGAAGAAGTTACCGAGTGTCAAGTAGAGAAAGACCAAAAGAGAGAGTAACGCGAGAGAAACAAAGAGTAATAGTTTTCCATACCACGACATGTTCAAATGGAAATTTGACGTTTATGAAAATTACTGTTTTGCTTGCGTGTTTATCTCTTTATGTCAAAGTCAAGACATTTTTTTTCGTATCCGCTGAGAGTAACGATTGTGAAGAACAAAAAAAGAAAGCGAACGAGTCAAAAAACGTTCAAATTGTTTGAAAATGAATGAAGTTGACAAGTTATTCAGAAAATCAACTGAAAATCTTCTATTTTTGCTTTTGAGCGCTTTGTCCAAATTCGAAAAAAATGGTGAGATGGCTGAGAGTAACATTTATGAAGACATGCTTCCGGCATATTTTGAGCTAAAAATCATACTTGCAAAGGGCCGGGCCGAAGTTCTAATATTCTCGGTCCGGCGGGCCCTGGACAGGCCCGGCCCAGTCCAGTCCAGCCCGGCCCGCTCGGGCCGGGTTTCAGCAACAGGAATTTTTTTTCGGTGTTAAAGGTGGGAGCATTTAGCATTTACAGGAGCAAAAAACATTTTTTTTAGAAATTTCCACCGTATCTTGCTTACTCATAATGTTCTGAAAACCTTTCGAAATATTTCTTTAACTATATATATTTAGCCAAAAAAAATTTGAAAAATCCATTGTCAGTTGGAAAGCGGCCCGTTTTGTGCTCAGCCCGGCCCGTGCGTGCGGGGCCGGCCTTCAAATTTGCAAGTATGCTAAAAATTGAGTCAAAAAGTTAAAAATTAGACCCGCTGAATACTTTTCTGGGCCGGAAATCGGACTTTTTACCGAGGACTTTCAGTTTAGAGTTTAGAGTTTCAGTTTGGGTAATGTTCACGCGGAGGTCTTTCAAATGTGCAGCCGACATCTCCCGGATCCCGCCGGCCGCCATAGTTTGTGTGGGACTCCGCCCCTTTCTCTGCGTGTCTGCCTTCCCCACTGCCATTCAGAGCCCTATCTTAGCAGAGAGCTCCACAGAGCTCCAAACGAAAATTGGAAAAGACGGGCATCATCACGGTGATATTCTGTTTCGAAATATGAAAAATTATGAAAATCGGTCCAGTGAGAGGGGCGCTAGCGTGCGGCACCGACACACAGACACACAGAAAGCGGTGATCGTTAATAGTAAAAATTTAAAAAAAAACCAATAAACCGGATAAAATTGAATATATGAGGAAACAACTGAATATTCCAGCTTATTTGTTTTGAGTCCCCTTGTTTTTTTTTTGGAAATTCTATAAGCCTCCTATTCCTTGCGTCCCCTGACATGAATCCCCTCATTCCTTAAACTGGGATAGAGCCATTTTTTTCCATATTTTGGTCGACTTTTTCCCGATATCTGAAAGACCAGTATCACGGAAAATGGGGTGAAACCAGTTTTCTAATCAAAAATACACCATTTCCCCTTTATTCTGAACCCCCTGCTCTTGTCGGTTACGTCGTTTTGTCATTCAGATTTCTAGTTGTAAACGTTATTTTCTCCGTTTGAAGTTATTGGTTTCAGTCGAAGTTATGCGGGATGGAACATCCATAATGAGCGTTATTCAGAACTAGAACCTATTTTGATACCGTCATCTCTTTTCTGTGAATTTCGTTCTGGGGGACTACCTTTCTGGGGGACTACTCCTTTTCCAACGGGGCCGGAACCAGTTATCAATAGAGCGCACAGTGACGTGCTATATGAGGTTAATAGAATGAAGTGAAAAAAAGCCAAATCTCTTTCTCTCAAGGTGACGCAAAAGTGTGGCGCCACTAATAAATCAACCCCGCAGGAAGCGAATGAAGAAGAGTTATAAACGTAGCCCTTCACAAATACAGGAAAAAATTAGACAATAGTGATAGCGATTTAAGATTAAGAAGATTCTTGGAGAAACCAGAGAATAGAGAAGCGACGTCAGCAATATTCTCAGACGCATCAAGCAAGTATGCGGTACGTGGTGGAAGGTAGAAAAAAATTCAAAAGACGCACTAGTGTTAGCAAAACAAATACTAGCACAAAAAGGACACACTATTATTTCCATGCTAGAAATAGTGGGAATCGTACTTGCAGTAATAATGGAAAGCTATTCAGTGGAAGAATTAGATAATAAGATAATAACTATAGGTATATATTCAATAGCATTGAGTCAGTTTAAATCATTCAAGAAAGATAGTGTTTTTATCGAAATTAGGAGGAACGCAATTAGACACTTTGTAGAAGAACTAAAATTAGATGAAAAGAATAAGAGATTTAGAGAAGTATTTCTCACTCATTAAGCGACAGATAACAACACCGCTGATATCATCACAAGAGGGATTGAATCTGTACAACAATTAAAAGAAACAGATTGGTTTTGTGAGAAAAAAAATTAGTGACCGGTAGCTAAAAGATATACATTAGCAAACTTTTTGTGAATCACTTCCATGTCTGTTTGCATAGTTCCAACCTCATCTGGAACGGTATAACTTTTTGCAACTGCGCCTGGGACATTCCAGCTGCTGCAGATAGTGCCTTTTAAAGCAGCAACAGAGGTAGCGCAAAACGCATCCCTAATTGAAAGGTATATTGCGCAAAAGAGAATTCAGTGGAATTTTAACACAGCACTCGCTCCATGGGAAGGTGGAGCCTGGGAAAGAATGGTAGGACTACTAAAGAAATGCTCAGAACACTTTTTAAGTGATTTAATTTCAACTAGGAAAGATTTCGAAACAATAGTGATCGAATGTGAAACTATAGCAAACCAGAGACCACTGGTTCCTAGTTGGTAGATGTCAGTGGGTGAGTGATTCTGAAACGGAGAGCTGTTCTTATATACTGCCTGCTAATCTCTGGTTGTCATACGGCTTCTTGCCTTTATCACGTGTTCCATGAAAAGGAGTGAAAAAAGTGGGCAGGAGTTTTTATGTGAAAGGTATTAGAGATTGAATAACAAAATTTGAATAATCGAGTTCAATGATTTTTTTCTTAAAATAATCGTGACGTATCTGTAGCGAGATTCCCAAGCTTGGAAGGTTTCGCACTACCTCTCCCTTGTCTGCGTCCTTTTCGCAGCGTTATATTTTCTATGACTTTGTCTAACGCCCTCTCCAGTGTAATGTATAGTGTATAGCACTGTCTCATTTTTTTGTGACTTTCTCTAACACACTCTCAGGTATAAAGCATTGCGCCTGTACTGTCTAGGCTCTTGCTCAGTCTAAATTTTGCTCTCACTGTCTTCTACCACTCTCTCGTTTTTTTCTGACTTTCTCTGCGTACTCTCAGGTGTTAAGTATAGCGTATAGTGTCTCAAGTTTGATGTCTCCCTACAAGGATAGTTTCAAAACACACGTACCGGAATCTCATAAAGCACAATTTTGATATTTGACTTCAAGGACTCACAGATTTTGTCTCCCTACATAGATAGTTTCAAAACACACGTACCGGGACCTCATAAGGCTTACTTTTGATTCTTTAATCAAAAGAATCCAAACACGGAGAACACCAGGGGCAATTCTCAAACTCCGCATCTGCGAAATAAAAAAGCAACCAAACATTCATTATCACTGATTCCATTTTTCAAAGTTTTCATATGTTGGTACATCACTCTATTTTCACACTCATTCGAATTAGTGAAAGTTTTCTGATCCTCGTTAAACCAACAAAAATTCAGAAAGACAAATTTAGGTATTTCCATTCACCAACGATATCATCAGTTTTCAGAAACGATTTTTTCCTAGATGTTTCACGAATCTCCGTCTTCTGGGAGTCAATTATCAAACTATAGTCGCAAACAGAATCAAAAGTTCTCGATTCAAATGATTTCAGCCTCAAAATGTCTATCGCGAATCACAATTTACACACTCCAACTATTTTGGTTTCACGATATCGGATTTATATCTACAAACCAAAAGTTTGCGATTCCCAATGTTTCCTCCCGTTTCGGGCTACTCAACAAGTGTTTTAAAACGTCTACCCAAGTTGTATCCATACCGAACTCATTCATCATAAAAAGGTACTCGCCGACAGAAAAATTTCTATTTTTTCTTGTCTTATGAAGAAGAACACCAAAAACTTCTATGGCAAACCAAAATTCACACTCACCTCCATTCTGAATCTCTCCAAACTACGAGTAATCTCCACACGTTTCTGTGAACCTAACAAAACATGATTTCAATCACTCAATGGAACTCACAACCAATAAATTATTCAACGTTTCCAACAGATTTTTAAAACAGATTTCCGAACAGTGCTAAATTTTTCAAAGGGTCTACCGCCATTGTATACATAACAAATTCATACGTCACAAGAAGGAGAAACATTGAAGGGAAATTTCTTTCCCTCTCTTGTCTTTTGAGAACCATTTGAAAATTGCCGGTTGTTCGGGTGGAACATTTGTGAAATGAAGTGGTCCAACTGCAAGAATCTCAATTTACACTCTCAATATATCTCATTTCCATCAGATATCCGCTGTTTTTTACATATTTCCATCTTTATTGCGAAATCGGTGCGTTTTCCCTGCCTGTCGTCATGTTGTGTGCATTCTGTGTGCGTACACCAACTGCGCGTAGGATGCTCGGTGTATGCTGGGTCTGTGTGTGCACGGACCGTGACGTCACGTTCGAGAAGAATCTTGTCTGTGTCTGATAGAGAATTTTTAAGGCACGGCCATTGTAGGTTTACGGGGGTTCGTATATATAACATTTATGACTTGATTCAGAAAGAGTAAGACTAATTTATAATTTTGAAAAACAAATTTAGACATGTGAAAGACAAAGTTATAATTATGAAAGACATTTAAGCACAAAACTTGAAATAATTGTTGCAAATCGAAAATAGAGATGTTTGAAGTTACCGGCTCTTTCCGGTTTTAGTGGTCCAATGAACAAATCGCTGGTCCCATGGTGGAAACACTGGTGTCTAAATTTTAAATATGTTTAAACCAATTTCGTTAAGATTCATGACAGTTTACGTGCTAAGTTTACATCGAAAACCCGCTAAAAAAATTATTTCTCAATAAAAATTAATTTTTTTGCCTGCGCGGCACATGTTTTTTTTTCTATCTTGATTTTTAGCACGTCAACTGTTTTTATTAATGTTGAATAGATATATTGAGTTTCGCCGGTGACTAGACTTCTGTTGAGGACCTGCGGTGCTGTTTTGCTGCTCTGAGAATGGCCGCTGCAAAGTCATTGATTGCATCCAAGACTACAACAGGTTCATCAACGTCGCTGAAGAAGCAATTGAATGGATGTTCTCGAAAGTGGGGATTGCACACAACGCTTCTGGGTGAATTTTATGTGGATGATGTCCAGGAAGATGAATGGTACAACATGGAGTTCAAACCAGGTGCCACCAGACAAAAGCTGTCAGAGTTTTTGAAAGAAGAACGAGCACGTTGATAATGGGTAAATTTCGAAAAGCTCATTTGCTTCATTTCTATTTTCATGAAGCAGCTTCACGCTTGAAAAGGCTCACTAGGGACTGACCAGACATGTCTTTGGGGTTTCGATATGAGACTTATATCATTTGAAAGCTGGTCCAAAACCAACATCAGAACTGCATTCAGTTTTTGCAGCCGAATTTTTGTAACCCAGATATTCACAAAATAAGCCATTTTTAGTGCTAAAATTAACACTGAAAATCGTCATTTTTAAAAAAATTATTTTTACGTGAAAAATGGGAGAAATTCAGT
>GL380005.1:0-12619 GCA_000143925.2 Caenorhabditis brenneri
GTTTCCGATAATGATAACCAGTTGATAGTGGAGAGACAATAAAGCATCCATTCACATTGGACAGATCTACAGTGCCAAATTCATTCATGCCAACGGTTCTCTTGAATCACTGGTATTGAGAATTTAGATTTCCAATTCGAATAAAACAAAACTTCAGTTGACAGTCGGAATTTCAGAAGGAAATCTTCGAATTGATCTGTACAATGACAAGCATACAAAGATTCTCAACAAACCACTTGAAAACATTCCAATCAGTAAGAATTTAAACTATTTTAAAACCCAGAAACCACTTAGTCTTTTTTTTAGATGTTCATGAGCACAGTTTGGCAGTTGGACTCAACAGTACTTCCAATACCTTGTGGTATAAATTGGGAAATGAGCAAGACATGTATTGTGAAATCAATCAGCCAATCGATATATCGAATACAGAGGTTACGGTAACAATTGGAGGTGGAAGTCAATCAATGATTGGATGTGTTTCGATTGTAGCTGTTTCTGTTGGAGATAGTAGTCCAGTTGAACAGGGAACTCCTATCTCTTATCAGGATATCGAAACGTGTCCGGAAGCAAATGAATGCACAACGAAGGATTGTAATACTGTGAGTCAAACAGACAGAACCGGTGTTTTTATACGAAAACATTCATTCAGGGAAGGTGCTTACTTCTTGAAGTCCCCACTTGTGACTGCTATGGAACCGAAATGGCTGGACCAAATTGTAGACAACGTAAGATGTTTTGAGTGGGAAACGCCCCATGAAAAATCCTTTTTTCCAGCTGCGTCCACTATTCAACTTCGAAACAACGACGAAAACGATGAAGCATCAGCGTATTTACGTTATAAACCATGGCAACCAGATCAACATATCACACGAATTGCAATGGATTTCAGATTTTCCGATGCAGATGCCAAAGAGGGAATTCTAGTGTATGGAGAGACAAACCTCCTTCAAATTTTCAAAGTTTACGTGGTCGGAACGAAAGGAAAAGTGATGCTTGGAACTGAAAATGTTATGGATTTTGAATTGAGAGAGGATCATTCCATGTAAGCAACTTTCAGTTTTCGAGATAAGACATATTCTAAAGAATCGTTTCAGCTTCCATACAATAATTATTCGATTTGGTGATGGAGTTTTCAATATGTTCGTGGATGACAACGTTCTCCGTCGCCAATTCAATGATACTCTCTATTTCACAACAATCCAATTCGGAGCCCCAATTCCGACAGACGTATCAGAAGTTGGTGTAACTGCTTGTATCAAAAACATTTACGTGGATCATCATGATGTCATCAATATGATTTCCTCTAATAATGATTCTCGGGTATGTCTGATTTTATTCTATTATCACTAGTTTATTCTAACAGGTCATTGCCACAAAAGTCCGTCCGTGTGTGAATGAGGACTTGTCTGAATTCCAAGGACCACAACTATTCTCACCTGATCCTGTTGTCGTAAGTATCAAACATTCTCAAACAGTAAACTTGAATTCTCAATTAAAAAGGTGATCTCCAACGATCCAGAATCCCCAGATGGGAATCCAGAAGAAGAAGAACAAAATGCCCCTAACACAGCCAACTTGTTCCCAGTACCTGGAAATAATAAAAGTAGGTCATAATGAGTTTTACTGAAATCAATTTATTTTATCAGAACCCCGACCAGTTTCTGCGTCTAGTTGTGAGAAATCGAATGCCTACATGTGTCAAAATGGAGCAGGATGCAAGAAAGAAAGTGACACGGAATTCACTTGTTTCTGTAAAGAAGGATACATTGGAAAGTTCTGTCAATTCAGTCAGTTATGAACTCAATCAAACTGTTTCTCAGTTTTCAATTTTCAGCCACATTCCCTCGATCTTGTGCCGAAGCTCACGACTTTTTGAAACTTCCAGATGGACCCACTTGGGTGGATGTGGATGGAAACAGGAAATTAGATAAATCAGTTACACTTTGCACACGTGGAGAGTTAGTTCACTCAAGTGATAATTACAATTTCAAAATTATCATATTTTTAGAACTCATATTCCACATGACATGTCTCCATCAACTGTGGTCAGAGATTCTGCATTCCAGAATCACTCATTATTTGTTTTGAGTTACAGAGATTTCAATGTGAGAAAGAGAAATATTCGCAATTTCTAAAAAATGTTTTTTAGACTTGGCAACTTGGAAAATACATCAAAAACTCGGGAAGTTGCTCACAGACTGTGAACTATCGATGTAATAAGGCTCCATTGAAATTCACACGGTGACCGGGCATCCCTCCAAGAGTGTTTCTAATGCCTCTGAGAAGATTAAACAGATCGGAAAACTGGAATACTCTTGTCCTTGTATGGATCTTGGATGTCAATCTGGAGGTAAGATCATACAATCCAATTGATCATCAGTTGTTTTTCCATTTTCATTCAAACATTAAGGTGTTTACACAAGATTCGGTCACTTTGCAAAAAATGGAGAAGAGTTGAATACGAAAAGTCGTAAGAAAACTTTATTTTAGGCTCTTGGGAATTTAGTTGCCTTCTTTTTAGTTTTTATTTGAAGAATCATTCCATTCACTTCACAAGAAAAACTTCAGAAAAGTGTAACTGTGATTCTGGAGCAATCTCGGAAGATATTGGGGAACTGACTGGAAAACAAGCCGGTATTTCTGAAATTGTCACACTTTTCGACGAAGCTGATGTACGAGCAGAAATGACTGTTTCTGATTTAAAATGCTCTGGATATGGTATGTTGTTTTTATATGGATTTCATTTCAAAATAGAATTTTGATTCAGAAAACGAAAAGCCGATTCGATTCACTGAGAGAACTGAACTACAGGTGAGAATAAATCCGAATGACCCGTCGAAAAGAAAACTATACAGGTCGCAAATTGGACAGGAGAATCCGTTTATTTCCAGTTCCGTACTTCTGATACACCTGCCACTTTAGTAACAATTCGTGGAAACTACGGAGAAAAGATAGTTGGAATATCACTTCTCGATGGCCATACTGTTCAAATTAATAACTTTGAAGTAGTGAAAACAATTGGATCACAGAACAAGTATCAATAGTTTTCTGACGAAAAAAATATTGTTTTGTTTTCAGGCTGAATGATAGTAACTGGCATCATATTCTCATTGAATTTTCTGATGGAGAGATTCGGGTTACTGTAGATGCCGCCCATGTATTGATGAGTATTGGAGATAATGCAGTTTTGGAAGGAAGTGTTGTTCTGGGAGAAGAGGAAACGTGAGTATTCTGATTGCGATTCAGAAATAAATGGATTCTGATTTTCAGTGGTCTCATCGGATGTATTCGAAATGTTCTAATCAACGACGACTCGTTGGATTTATATGAAATTGTGAAAAAATCAGAGAAGAAGGGAATTTCTGAGACTTGTGACACGAGATGTACTCCTGATTATTGTCAAAATGGAGCAAAGTGTTATGAAGACTTTATAACAGGAATGCCATTCTGTAGATGTGCATTCCCTGATGTTCATTCTGGATTGAATTGTGAGATTGATATCAATTCGAATTCATCAGTTTCATTTCATGGAGGTTTTCTGAAGTTCGATGATTTGAATACCGTTTTGAAGGCTCCAATCTACTTCAGTTTCCGAACCGATCGAACTCATGCATTGTTATTCTTTGCTCATGATCAGAATAACAACTTCTTGCAAGTAAGTTTGTTGAAGTTAGATTTCGAAAGATCATTTCTTTTTTCAGGTTCATCTTTCGGAAGAAGTGAATGTTACTCTCACACTGAACAATGTGAATATTGTATCTCAATGTACAGTACGTGCTCAACCAGGAACTGAATTCGGAGATATGAGATGGATTCAAGTGGCAATTAGTCATGATTTGAAGTCTTCCCAGCTGCAGGTTGATGATGCTGCCTGTACAATTCGATCAGTAAGTTTAGAAAAGGTTTGATTAGCAATAAAATTGAATTGTTTAAGCCTCGTATCCTCTCCGAATTACCGATTAGTCGTCTTCTCGCAGTCTACAATTCTGAAATCATTCGAATGCCGGTGGGACTTGCTGCTGCAATCAATCCTGACCCATACACGTTCACATTTGTTGGAAATGTTGATGTTGGTGCAAAGACTAATGGTAATTGCTTTTCTTTCGAAACTTTTCGAATATTCAACATGTTCAGATGGTTCATTCATCCTTGCTCCAAAGTATGAATCACCAATTCCTCGATTCTATGGATGTCTTCGAGGACTTCAAATTGATCGAAAACTAATTGATATGAGAGAGAAAACGGAACAATTGGAGACAAGTGAAATGTATGATGCATACGGACCTCGTGAGTTTCAAACTTCCTTCAATCTTTCCAATTTTCATTATTTTTCAGTTCAAGTTAAAGTTGGCTGTGATGTTGGATGTTCTTCAATTTCCTGTGCAAATGGTGGACATTGTTCTGTCGCATGGACTAATACAGATCCATCAGCTGTCAAAACAACATGTGATTGTTCAAGGACTAGTTATTCTGGAGCTACGTGTTTGTTGGACGAAGGTGTTCATTTGGAGAAAAATGGATACATAAAGTTTGATATTTCGAAAGAAATGAGCAGAATTTTTGTTGAACGAAACGGAAAGACACCTCAACTTTTGAAGTTTGCATTTTCATCTGGAAATGTGGAAGAATTGGAAGATAAAGCAGTTTTAGCATCAGTAACTTTCAAGGACAGAAGGTATTCGGGTGTTTTTGAGAGACATATATAAGTAGGTATTCAGAAAGTTGGAAGTCGAGATAAATCCAAACAGAACAATAAACGTGGCAATTACTTATGAAAACGGGAAAGCTGATGTTTTGAATTTCATCGGTGACTTTTTGGATGGTTATCGTCATTTCGTTGTCATCCAAACGAATCAAGCAAGTGCAACTGCTGTTATGGTAATTCATCTTATTCATTCATTCAAATTCATTGAATATTTCTCAGGTTGACTCTTTGAGACAAGACTTTGAATATCGGGAATACGATAGGAACATAGACATGTTCAGTGCCGAATTAGTGCAGATTGGAGATCAATTCTCAGAAACGGAAGGTTATAACAAATATGGATTTGAAGGATGTATTTCTAGTAAGTCTAAATGAAACTGACTGTTTACATTTCACTATTTTCAGATTTTGTAATTGATTATCAACGTGGATCTGCTTTGACATACCGACCGATTGCCTATTTCGCCAATCAGAATCATCATCTTGGAAGTCTTGTTGAATCGTGGAAAGTTATTCAGGGAGGATGTGCTGCATTCGAATTACCGAATTCGTTACCAGGTAGCAAAAGAAGAAAGAGAGTTTTCCATAACTTTTCTATTGCAGTTTATCAGAATCGAGTCAAGTTTCCAGTCTGGGAAACCGATTTTAACAGATTCGTCTATCGAGGTGAAATTGAAACCAAAGAAGATTCGGGTGATAATAATGATTGGACACAAGAGGATAGTGGATCATGTGAGTGGAATCAATTCAATCTTAATATAGAATCAATTTACAGTGATGTGGATTATCTTCATCATTTTTATTCTCGCCGTCATTTTCCTCATCGTCTTCTGTATTTTCATGAAATGCTGTCGTGAGAAGATTCATGCCAGTGAGTATTTTCCGAGATTATTGCAGAATTTGAGCTCTTTAATTCAGGAGACGACGGATACAATCATGATGAAGATGTTCCATTAAACATGACTCCAAACTTGTATAGACCACCTCAGCCAAGCCCACCACGTATGTTTTTGTTTTGTATTCATTATCTCTAGTTCCACAATTCTTCAGCACAAACCAAATCGGCAGTGAGCAACTATCACATCCCGAGTCCAAATGTTGATTTTAACAAGGTAAGAACATTAAAAAAAACAACTCATAGCTAAGAACTAGAAATTACATATCGAAGCTAGTCAGTTAAATCCTTTCTGTCTGAACTGGTGACGCGTAAGTAGTTTGCGCTTTTCCATCAGGATGAACATCATACGCGCGCCACCAGCATCACTTCATCCGGAATCTCCGGCTATTTCACTGCTCAGGAAAACATATATGACGATGAGGAGGACGATGGAGTTGGAGACGATCTTGCGGATACAATTCGAGGAGAAGACAGTGACAACGACACAATTCGACACATTGATGATGAAACCCAAGATGAGGATGGGATGGTTATTGTGTATGTTTTCATTCAATTCTCATATTCTTTTATAAATCAATGATTTTCAGTTCTCGCCCTACTCAAGTGAATCATCTTCCACAAAGAGTATCCTCATTCCGTACAGGTGATCCAACTGCTCCAAAAGACAGTCCGTTATATGCATCACCCCGACAACCAACATATCCAATTCATGTACCACCTCCAACTTCTCCAGTACCACCTCCAAGGATGACAGATAACTCTCGAGTTAGTTCTATTTAATAACTTCTTCGGTGCATTTCTTCTGATTCTAATTCAATCACCTCACCAAAATAACGTGTATATTTCTTTTCTCTTTGTTTTTTTCTCTTGTTTCATGACTTTTCTTAATTTATTAGTTCCTCAAATTCAATGTTCTGTTTTTTTATTCAAATAATCGATAAATGATGAAGATTTTCTTTAAAAGAAACCAAAAACCATTTCAACCAATATCAGAACCAAGTTTCAGATACAAGTGTTCGTTCTGGATTGTCAAAAAAATGTGTTTGGTGTGTCAGTTTTTCAGATTTGGAGAATCGATAAGAATCTTCTGAATTTTCCTGATTTTTTTCTCAAAACTTGATAGTTTTATCCGTGATCCACCTTCAAATTTTCCAACACGTGAGCATCTTTTTAAACAGTAAAAACGAATTTTTTGAGATCTACACCGTGAACTAAGTCCGTCAAAAAGTTCCAATTTTTTGTTAAAGATTATAGTTTCATTATAGTTTTTTGACCGGCACTTCATCACTATTTGAAAAGAAATGGCAGCTGATTTGTTCGTTTTCTTCGGAATTTTGATAATCTCTCCCTTCTGGATTACGGTATGCGGTGTAAAGAAAAAGAAAGAGAAAGCACCTCCCGGAAAGTCAACAGAGACTGCAAAACCACTGATCGTTCCAGATGATAAAAAAGCAGATAAAATAAAAAGTAAAAAATCGACGAAATCGAAAGTGGATACATTGAAAACTGATCCAATGGAAAAGAAAGAAGAAGAAGAGAAAAAAGAAGAAGAAAAGAAGAAAGAAGATGAAGAGAAAAAGGAAAAAGAAGATGAAAAAGGAAGTGAAATGAAGAAAGATGCAAGTAAAGTTGATGATAAAAAAGATGAAGAAAAAGAGGAAGAGAAGAAAGAAGAAGAAAAGAAAGAGGAAGAGAAGAAAGAGGAAGAAAAGAAGGATGAAAAGAAATCAGATGAGAATGCAAACACCGGAAAACCTCATAGTAACATTTCAGTTGAAATATAATCATAATCAATATTATGAATTTTCAGTTTCTGTTGATCCAACAACTCCTTTATCTTTCAAAGCTGATCAATCTTCCCAATCAAAATTGACAGTGAAGAATATTCATGATAAAAGTATAATGTTCAAAATCAAGTTGTCTGACAATGTTTCGTTCCAGTAGGTTCCATCTGAAAACATCTAAAAAGCTTTCCTTCTTACAGAGTTAATCCAGTTTTTGGAGTTTTGGAGCCAGGGAAAACGATTGACGTCGCAGTCACTCATCGAAAATCACCGCCGAAAGAAGGAAAACTGGTGATTGTGAACACTCTGGTAAGATTCAAAATTCATTCATTTTAACCTAAAAGTTGGAAGGTGTTTGGGACCTGCGGTGCATGAGAAAATCAGAAAGGCCAACAATTATTTTTTCATTGACAATTCATTTACATTTCCAAAATGGGATGCTTGGATTCAAACATTCGAGAAATCAGATAGATGAATATCATGATTTCATTTTCATTTTTTTTTTTGGCCAATCTTCAGCTAATTTTTGTTTCTCTTTCGTTCTAAAAAATGTTTTCCATATAAAACGAAATATTTTTTTAGCTTGTTGGAGACGAAAAGAAAGTAGCCGAAACGTTTAAAACGATCAAGAATCCAACTGGAGGACAGGTTACGGTAAAATGGATGGCAAAGTAGTCAAACTGGATTATAAAATGGAAAGTGCATCTGATATAATACATGCTTGAGATGAAAAATAAATCATAAATGATATTTTAAAAATAGTCTGTACGAATTGGGCTGAAAATTAGAATAGCAACACAAATAGTTACGACGGAAGTCCAAAACAAACAAGGGCTGTAGTATGCAGGTTGTTAGGCGGTTAATCATGAACATAAAAATGGTCTACATTCAATTTCATGGCACTTGAATAAATCAATAAGTCACAGTTAAAGTTGATTCATGACCGTTGGATAGGAGCTTAAAACGAGCCGAATTACTGCATTTGCGTTTCTCTTAAAGTTCGATTATAGTTTGCCAAACTCTTTGATTCTAAAATATCACGGGCATGTCTTTAGTGACTGTCCCTCTCCCACACCCGCCCCCCCCCCCTCAAAAATAAAACAGAATATCGAATTGAAAAGAAGTTAATTTATCGTATTTTAATAAAAGTAATATTGTTCTATTCACAGATGAGAGAATTTATGCATGCCTATTGATGTCTTGATCCCATCACTGACTCCATTATACGTGCGCTCACTTCATAGGGATCGCAATTTTTGACGTTTCCCAGGCGCTCAAAAGCCTTTGCAATCAGAGTGTCCAATTGAGAAAGAATAATTTCTTTTCTGTCTTCGTCTATCGTCTCGATGTTCTTTATCGTCGCAGTCATGATTTCTTTGACTTCTTCGTCATCGTTTCTTCTGAGCTGAAAGATAGCATATTATTTTTTTCTTTCGGAATAAAAAAACTGCCAAAAAAATGCAAAAAAAACCCACAGAAATTACAACTTTTAATTGAAAATATGCAGAAAAATCATAAAAATTCGGTAATTTACAAAGCTTGCCCGTTTTTGGTCGAGTACGTTTCAAACACTTTTTGTTTAACTATACCTCCTCACGGTTCTTTTTTCCGAATACGATCCTTACAGACTCCTCCATCATATCCACCGCATCATTTCCAAAATGATCAATAGCTTGTTGGACAGTGTAAAGAACTTCCGTCATGACGCTTCCTCCCTGTTCTTTGTTATTTCCAAATGATTTTTCAGCGCTGTTCCATTCAGATATAACAGCGTTACCGGAAGAGTTGATGCACACCGGCTCACAAAACGAGGCAGGAGATTGAGGTGTGAGAGAGGGAGTGTTGTTTTGTGTGATCTCCACATGTTTCGGGTCTTCGAACATACTTTTCACGGGCGTTAGCGTTGATACGCAATTTCTCGACCTATTTGGATGAAAACTCCGTTCCTCTTTTCTCAAACCTGTTGGCGTTTGCATTAAAGAAGGATTTTCCGATTTGTTCGGACTCTCTCTGGCCGTAGTCGTTGCACGGCGAGAACGAGAGTAAATTGAGGTTCCAGGCAAGTTTGGTGAATGCCCATCAGACTCCTGCATGGGCTCATCGTCTTCAACTGCATTTTGATCAGCGACGTTTTCATGATTATTAATTTCCTCTTCCTCTTCATCTTGTAAGATTGTTTCTTCTGCGCCCAATGGCAACGTGGCGTCGCAAGAAGATGAGCCGTCTTCCACTTCACTATCTTCGTCTTCTCCAGACTCAACAGAATAATCGTCTTCGATTTCATCATCTTCTTCGACATCATCTTCTTGGTGTATATCCAAAAACTTCCAGACGGCCACATGCCGAGTAGATGTCAATTTGATTCTGGCGTTGCATTTTTTCTCCAAACTTAAAGAACAACATATATTTAGACATTTATCTGATTGAACTTACATTTTATGAACTCTTTCATCGACTTCAATGTCGATATGTTTCAGCAAAAACAATATCCAATCTCTTTTGAAGTTCATCTCATGAAGCTTCGGACACATTTGCTTGCGAAAGCTAAACATGTTTAAAGATAGAATAACAACTGGAAATGAGGAAAACAAAACTTACTGTGAACTCCAATTACTAGCACTTTTTGGTGAGTTTATCTTCCTGACATACTCTTCCCAGAATGCTATTCCCTTTGGCAAAACCGGATCTAAATCTTTCTCGACGGCACGCTTGATTTTATGATAAACATATTTCCATCCATCAATTTGATCGGAAATCGAGAAAGGAACACGCTTAGATTTTTCTCGGTTAGAGAGCATCGTTTCTGATACCGGTCTGGATCCACTCCAAACGCTGCGGGATGGTCTATTATGAACATCTAGTTGCATAACAGGTGAGTGATTCATTGATTGTTGTGCAATGGGGGACGAACGCTGGCCGTCTGATGTGGATGGGTGATTATCTCTCGGAAGCCATGTTGAAATATTTCGCCCTGGGACAGAAAGTTGTCGTTCTGGCGGTGGCGCAACATCCACAGTTACGTCATGTATATCATAATCCCATCTCTCTTCAATCATTCGGTCAACAGTCGTCCAATCTTCCAGAAAACCATCAGCAGAAGTACGTATTTGGATTCTTTCATTTTGCAGGAACCATTTTTTGTCATTCGTAGTCATTGGAACACGCAACTCTTTGTATAAACGAAGCTGAAAATAATTTTTGAACGATTGCTTGAAACCTTGCGAAATTTATCACCTTCAGCTTTGGACACAATGGCTGTTTAAGAAGCTTTCCAATCAACTGGTTCTTGAAGTAATGAAGTAGCACGGAGGGTGACCTCACTTGAATGCTTGGAGAACGATTAATCATGTTTTCCCAGAATTCGGATGACATGAGTGAATCCCCCGAAACTTCGTAAGGATGAAGTTTAATATATTTCCAAACGCACTCTTCGAATTCGTCAGAAAAAACAATGTCCGAGGGGTGATCTCGAATTTGTGTAACTGTCTCCGATTCTAACTCATCTTCGTCTCTAGGCTTGGCGACATTCTGCTTTTCAGTCTCTGGCGACTTTGGTTTTCCACCTTTGATTGGTGAGAAAAGTGTGAAACGCTCAAGTATCCTCTCTGAATTAACACGTAGAAGAGCATAGAATCTGGCTTCAAGCATTGTTTCCACGTGATGTGACACCTCAATGTTCAGCGCTTTGTAGAGTGAAAGTATTTTATCGCCGGACAATTCACATTTGTAGAGCGCCAAACGCATATTTTGGTTGAAGCTGAAAACGGACACTATGAGATTCAAAAATATCGAACGGAAAAGGGGTTTTATGTTCACTTACTAGTCAAGGAGTTGTTGACTGTTCCACTGGACACTCGGATTCTCGCTAAGGTATTGTCGGAATAGTTCTGCATTAACTTCTTCTTGAAGTTCCATGACGCAAATATTGCTGTAAAAATTGGGTTCGAATTTCTCGATGATAAATTCGAAGCAGTCTTACTCGTATATAAACTCCCAAATTGGAAGTTCATCGTCAATCGATGGCCCATCCGTTTTTCTTTTTTTCGCTCGTAACATTGACGAAGTTTCTTAAAACAATAAAATTAGTAATGAGTACGGTGATATGAATGACACGTTCAGAAGCAAAATTGAAAACAGAAAACAGAGAGAACACACGCGTATGAGACGGGACGAGGCAGCTTCCAAGAAGCATGCAACTCGTTGAAAGCTAACTTATTACGATGATTTTCCGAGACAGGACAAGAAAACGAAACGTTTTGCGAGAATATCTGGAGCTAGGAAACCCAGAAGTCTTTTTTGATAATTTTAACATTTTTAACTGCAGGAAACAATAACGATTTCGCAATAGAAGCATACAAGAACCTGAAAACAGAGAAAAAGCATTGCCGCGAGCAAAAATCGTGTCTCTTTTGAAAAAGTAACCATACAGAACATCAAAAATCAAATATAGGCTCATTCAGAGCAATAAAAATTGTTATAAAATAGAAACTTCTCGGAAATAAAATTTCCGCGCGGTTTTCAAATTTCTGCATTTTTGTACGGTGGTGTTTGCACAACCCGGCGTACGGTTGCTCGAGAAATGTTAAGACGCGCTATCTGAGAAATTCGACTAGTCAACTACTAGCCATAGTCACAAGGAAAAAGGTGAACCCTTTCGATTTTTCTAATATTTCATGGATTGATAGTGTCAAGTGTCCTAAAAATAAAAATCCACTTTTCACTTCGCTCCGCCCCCTATCGGTTGAGAAAAGTGAAAAAATAGTGAAAAATGAAAAAATTTTCCTGAAAAAGATATTCACCAAATCTTTTTACAAATTGATTATTGACATGTTTTTGAGTATTTTTTGTGTTGTAGGCAAAATTCTAACTCCGCGACTTCCTAGTGAAATTTCGAAAAATATCCGAATTTCACCTGATTTTTTTGAACTAGCTCTGTTATCTGGGCGGAAACCCCCCAAGACATAAAATTTTATTTTATAAAATTAATTGACTTGCAATGGGGTACGAAACCACCCATCTCCGGTTCCGGATCTCTTGTCCCATTGAATGGTTTTAGACCGATGTTTCTGAGAATACGCTGAAAATCCATGTATAGGGATACATGGAAAAAAGTTCAATCTCTCAGAATTTCATTATTTTTTGATATTGAGTAGTTACAGTCACTAATAAACGTTTCCCAACATTTCAGCCGTTCTCGTTTTCTTTCATGGTAGTTACCGTCTCAAATCTGGA
>GL380005.1:29527-70461 GCA_000143925.2 Caenorhabditis brenneri
GCCTATTGATGTCTTGATCCCATCACTGACTCCATTATACGTGCGCTCACTTCATAGGGATCGCAATTTTTGACGTTTCCCAGGCGCTCAAAAGCCTTTGCAATCAGAGTGTCCAATTGAGAAAGAATAATTTCTTTTCTGTCTTCGTCTATCGTCTCGATGTTCTCTAGACCTTACTTACAAGTAGGAAAACACCGATTTTAAGATTTTGTGAGTTCAAAATTATAGATTCCAGTGGATGGGGAGAAACTAACAGTTCCAAAAGCATTTTATCATTATTCTGAGAATGAAATGTCAGCTGGAGCAAGTTTTGGACTTCCTGATGAGACACGTCTTCTGGATACCGATGGTCTTTTTGTAAATAATCGAAAAGAAATTAATGGAATCTATCTTCCAATTCCAAATATGGATCCAATTAATTTACATTTTGTGAATCAGAAGTGAGTTTATTTATTTGTTTGAAACATGAAATGAGTCAATTCTAGAGTTTTCGAGAAAGGGATTGATACCCGAGCACATGAAGAGTCTCCAGAGAGTGTTCTCCATAGAGCAAAAATGTAATTCAAGAGTCACTAATTCTATATGTTTGGTGTTTTTTTTTCACAGGATTTGCCTGACTGGAAGTGAAATTGAATGTGAACGACAACTTTTGAAATACCATAGAGCAAAAAGTGAAACATTGAGACGAGAAAGAATGCCACTTCATGAACAATTAATGGAATTGGTAAAAAAAACAAATAGTGATTCTGAAAAAATAATCAGTTTGTTCAGGGTCAACTTTCCTCTTCCGCAAAAATCCATGATAAAGAAGGTAATGGATTAGGTGTTGTAGTTGGAATGCCTGGCTACGATCCACTGTATATTGGAGCAAATCTTGGACATGATAATGATCAGGATTTGAATATTCGGTTTGCTCCACCTGCATAATAGTTCTATTCTGGTTTTTGAGTAACGGGTTTCTTGATTTTAATGAAATATGTACAATTAATAATAACAATTTAATAAACTAATATCAATAAAATGTTTTATTTGCAAATTTTTCTTAAGGAGTTCATTATAAAAGCTAGATCTGAGTCTTGTAAAATTCCAGTATGCATAAAAGTATAATGTCTTTTTTTCAACTCTTTTTTGTTTTTAAAACCTTTTTTTGTTTGAATTGAGCCACCCTAACTGTTATTGCTAAACCATTCTAATTTAAACTGGTAGAGAAGGGTAGCTACAGTATCTCCGTAGCGAAACAACGCACAAACCCAACTGTCACCCTATTTAAATCTCAAATCAACAGAGAGTTGACTATATTCTCAGAATTTATCAAAACTGGAAATGCAAATTGAAAATGCTTTATTGACACTTTTTACTTTCATTTTCTCACAAGTTACATGAGCCCATCAACGAGCACCATCAAAGTGAGAGCAACTGAAACAAAAATGAGAATAGCACTGAAAATCATGAGCCATTTGAAAGAGCTAAGTGATGGAAGTGGTTCTGCTGCTTCTCGAGATCTTCCCGAACGTTTTGTTCGATTCTTTTTTCCTCTTCCTTTTGATGATTCTCTCGATTTACTTTTCGTATTCGTATCTTTTGTTGCCGGTGCTGGTTGTACTTGAAATCTAAATTCAAATACAAAGTTCTCATAGAGTTTCTATGAAATCTAACTTTTCAGCTGCTGAAACTGGAGCAAGTTCATTTATTGGTGCCTGTGGTTGTTGAGGAGTATCTGGATTAATTGGAGCACCGGCATTTTGGACAACAACAGGAGGGGGTGGAGCGAGCTGAATAAATTGATAGTTGTTGGAAAATGAATTCCATTTTAAAAAACTTACTAAATCTGGGCTTAGAAACTCGTAAGCATCATCAGCCATGGTGATGAGATATCGGTTGAACCGGCGTGAAAGAAGAGAAAGAAATGAAAAATGAATTTGAGATGTTCTTATTTTGAAGTTCGAACTTTTTGATTAATTCAAACGTGAAACCAGAACTTTTTCTCAGTTCGTTTCTAGTTTGGAACTCCGTGCATTCCATTAATTCAAGCCTCTCTTCGAGGTGATTTTTTCTAACGTTAATCGCATTTAGAAACTAGATTGAAAAATAAAACCCCACCTGAAATTAAGACCCACTCTGAAAACCTCTTTGAAAAATAGAAGCTTATCGCCTTCATTAATAGTCTTACGGTAATCATACTAAAATTGTTCAATTAATTTTTGTTAGCCCTTTCTATACACGGAGCTTGAACCCGCATACGATGGAACCTTGTATTGAAAATATCCTGCATATATTGCAGTTCCGTGTGTTTCAATTTGAGCATACTGTGATACACAACACGCAATTAAAAAAGAATTTCTTTTTTTTCCTGAGGCAGTTTTTTGCATCATCAGGAACCATGAGACATTATGAAACATGATCAAGAGAGGGAGGGGAAAAAGTGAGCAGGAAAAGGGAAATAATTATGGTACAAATGATGATGAAAATGATGCTGATTATGATGATGATGAGATTGTAAGTTCAATCAACATACATGAATGAGGTTAATCGAGAAAGAGCAATAATAAAATTACATACAAAAAGAAGACATCTCAAAAAATCTTTGGTCCTAGTGGCGAGCTTTTTAAGTGAAATTGTAAGTTTTAAATGCACGATTTTGGACAAAAAGAGAATGAGGCAAACGACTCCGATGGAAAAACCCGCAATTTTTGAAAAAGGTAACATTAAATTACTCCGAATTAGACCTAAAATGATATAAAAAAGAAAGAGAAAGATCAACGATGTGGGAAGAGAGATAAATAAATTTGTAAATGAAAGCTGTGAGGGATTGGGATTGGATAGCACTCGGAAAATCAACAAAAGAGGACTCTCAGGCAAATCGAAACTGATATTATAATAAAATACAAGAAAGCAACGTGTCATTATAATGTTGCTGATATTGACGAAATTATGTTAATACTATCTTAGTATTCTAAAACACCTTTTCTGTGTGTTTGTCATGGAGTGAGTCCCTCATCGAGCCTAGCCTATTCAGTTTTTGACCGAATCGGGGGTCTTCACATATCGAAAGAGCTCAATTCAATAATGATACCTCTGTTTTTCATTTTTCATTTGGAGCCCGAGGGATCTCTGTGTTAATAGTAAGGTACTGAAAACAGTTACACGAATAGAAATGTTCTCAAAATTCACGTGACCCCAGAAGGTTGAAGACGCGAAGCGGCGGAAACCTTCTAGTATTATTACTAAAATGTGAAAAATATTATAACATTGAAAATCGACTGTTTTTTTTCTTGGATTTTATCATAATATCAATTTCGATTTGCATGAGCTGGACTAGTCACGGTTCTACTGTGAGAATAATAAAGTTCCAGCAAGGAATTTGAAAATTTTCATTGCGGGCTCAACCGCTTGCCACAGACTGCCACAGTATGCGTTTCAGCCCGGGAAAAAAAATTTCAAATTTCTTGCTGGAGCTTCATTATTTTCACAGCTTTATAGAGTGCACATCGTCTCCTCTCTTAACACGACATCTGTTTGATGCAGAATAGTTGGATCGATCTCTTCGTCTTCGTCAATATCTGATTCTGAATCCGACACATTCGTATCCTGTGGACTTCTTTCAGCAGAACTTGATGGTTGAGGTGACGATACGAGTGTTGATGTCGAGCCTAGAGGCATATTGTTTATCAGCGCATGCATCTCAAACGTGCGACGGAGCTGCTGCTGAGCAAGTGATGGAAGTCCCATATTACCAGATGGTGATGGACTTCCAGAACTACTGCTGCATGCGCCACTCGTACCTCTACCATCTAGGTTATCCGTCATATCTGATCCAGATCTGTCGGTGGCATACTCGCACTTCTTCTTCCTCTTGCAGAACTTGCACCACATCTCAGTGTTGTTGACTCCAAATCGAGCACGACACTTCTTTTGATCACTGTTTTCGGATGTCAAAACTGAAATAAAACACTTTTAGATAATTTACTTTCTTGTATTATACTTACCAACACTCTTATCCCTTCTCTTTTTGGTTTTCTTCTTATTGACTGCATAATTTTCTCTGGCTGACCATTGTGGATATTTTTCTTTGTGTGTTTCTCGATCTTTTTTGGCCATTTCGAAGTACTTTTGTTGTTCTTCTTTCGGTAAATCATGCCACCTTTTTCCAAGTTCTTTATTCAATTCAGCGCTTTGTTTTTCGTTATTACCAATCTCTTCATGTAACGCTTTTCTGTTCTCCTTCATAAACCACATGAATGCGTTCAGTGGCTTTTTGATGTGATCTTCTTTCTTTACTTTTCCACCACCATATCCTCGCCTATCATTATTCTGTGGCACAATACCTTGTGGCATATATGGAGGCATTCTCATCTGACTCAAAGGGTTCAGTGGACCCATATGCATTGGAACTTGATTCTCGAGTTGTTGCTTGGCTGCGGCGGCCATTGCCATGTTCAAGTATGATGGACTATGTGGAAGCATTGCGAATGACGGACTGAGAGCTCCCATATTTAACATCAGATTTGGTGACCGTAATCCATATGGCTGAAAGTAGTTGAGATGACTTTCTATGTCTGCACATATCTCTTTCATTGTCAAAGTCACTTGTTCTCAAGTGACTGTTTTGTGTTTTAGTGACAAAAAGGATAAAAATTTTGATGAGCCGAGAACAATAGCAAAACAAACAAGACCAGCAGCGGCCGCTGATTGGCGGACACTGAAGTACAATTTTCAAAAGACTCATTACTGTACTTTGTGAGGAGCCGATATCAATTAACCACTGCTCGTTGTAAAAGATTCGAACTTCGAGATCCCTATTTTTCATTGAATGATTTTCGAATGGTTACAAAATTTTGAATGAAAGTCATTTTGTTTGTTTTTGTCTAGTGTTCTATTCATTTTCAGGAAGCAACACCAATCATGTACCGGAAGCAATTAGAGCCTTCTTTCACCGACCGTGTTGGTCAGGTCATCAACGCATTCTGTATGGACAGAAGATGTCGTCGATGAACAGTGAAAGACACCTTTTGAACACATTGTTTTGTCTTTTTTTTGAGTTTCTCTTAAAGTTCGATTATAGTTTGCCAAACTCTTTGATTCTAAAATATCACGGGCATGTCTTTAGTGACTGTTCCTCTCCCATAATCGCCCCCCTTCTCAAAAAAAAACAGAATATCGAATTGAAAAGTAGTTAATTTATCGTATTTTAATACAAGCAATATTGTTCTATTTACAGATGAGAGAATTTATGCATGCCTATTGATGTCTTGATCCCATCACTGACTCCATTATACGTGCGCTCACTTCATAGGGATCGCAATTTTTGACGTTTCCCAGGCGCTCAAAAGCCTTTGCAATCAGAGTGTCCAATTGAGAAAGAATAATTTCTTTTCTGTCTTCGTCTATCGTCTCGATGTTCTTTATCGTCGCAGTCATGATTTCTTTGACTTCTTCGTCATCGTTTCTTCTGAGCTGAAAGATAGCATATTATTTTTTTCTTTCGGAATAAAGTTATCTAAGCCGGCACCGGGTTTGAATGGTGCGGTCCAAAACTGCCAAAAAAATGCAAAAAAACCCACAGAAATTACAACTTTTAATTGAAAATATGCAGAAAAATCATAAAAATTCGGTATTATACAAAGCTTGCCCGTTTTTGGTCGAGTACGTTTCAAACACTTTTTGTTTAACTATACCTCCTCACGGTTCTTTTTTCCGAATACGATCCTTACAGACTCCTCCATCATATCCACCGCATCATTTCCAAAATGACCAATATCTTGTTGAACAGTGTAAAGAACTCCCGTCATGACGCTTCCTCCCTGTTCTTTGTTATTTCCAAATGGTTTTTCAGCGCTGTTCCATTCAGATATGACAGCGTTACCGGAAGAGTTGATGCACACCGGCTCACAAAACGAGGCAGGAGATTGAGATGTGAGAGAGGGAGTGTTGTTTTGTGTGATCTTCACATGTTTCGGGTCTTCGAACATATTTTTCACGGACTCCTGCATGTTCTCATCGTCTTCAACTGCATTTTGATCAGCGACGTTTTCATGATTATTAATTTCCTCTTCCTCTTCATCTTGTAAGATTGGTTCTTCTGCGCCCAATGGCAACGTGGCGTCGCAAGAAGATGAGCCGTCTTCCACTTCTCTATCTTCATCTTCTCCAGACTCAACAGAATCATCTTCTTCGACATCATCTTCTTGGTGTATGTCCAAAAACTTCCAGACGGCCACATGCCGAGTAGATGTCAATTTGATTCTGGCGTTGCATTTTTTCTCCAAACTTAAAGAACAACATATATTTAGACATTTATCTGATTGAACTTACATTTTATGAACTCTTTCATCCACTTCAATGTCGATATGTTTCAGCAAAAACAATATCCAATCTCTTTTGAAGTTCATCTCATGAAGCTTCGGACACATTTGCTTGCGAAAGCTAAACATGTTTAAAGATAGAATAACAACTGGAAATGAGGAAAACAAAACTTACTGTGAACTCCAATTACTAGCACTTTTTGGTGACTTTATCTTCCTGACATACTCTTCCCAGAATGTTATTCCCTTTGGCAAAACCGGATCTAAGTTTTTCTCGACGGCACGCTTGATTTTATGATAAACATATTTCCATCCATCAATTTGATCGGAAATCGAGAAAGGAACACGCTTAGATTTTTCTCGCCTAGAGAGCATCGTTCTTGATACCGGTCTGGATCCACTCCGAACGCTGCGGGATGGTCTATTATGAACATCTAGTTGCATAACAGGTGAGTGATTCGTTGATTGTTGTGCAATGGGGGACGAACGCTGGCCGTCTGATGTGGATGGGTGATTATCTCTCGGAGCCCATGTTGAAATATTTCGCCCTGGGACAGAAAGTTGTTCTGGCGGTGGCGCAACATCCACAGTTAAGTCGTGTATATCATAATCCCATCTCTCTTCAATCACTCGGTCAACAGTCGTCCAATCTTCCAGAAAACCATCAGCAGAAGTACGTATTTGGATTCTTTCATTTTGTAGAAACCACTTTTTGTCATTCGTAGTCATTGGAACACGCAACTCTTTGTATAAACGAAGCTGAAAATAATTTTTGCACGATTGCTTGAAACATTGCGAAATTTATCACCTTCAGCTTTGGACACAATGGCGGTTTAAGAAGCTTTCCAATCAACTGGTTCTTGAAGTAATGAAGTAACACGGAGGGTGACCTCACTTGAATGCTTGGAGAACGATTAATCATGTTTTCCCAGAATTCGGATGACATGAGTGAATCACCCGAAACTTCGTAAGGATGAAGATTAATATATTTCCAAACGCACTCTTCGAATTCGTCAGAAAAAACAATGTCCGAGGGGTGATCTCGAATTTGTGTAACTGTCTCCGATCCTAACTCATCTTCGTCTCTAGGCTTGGCGACATTCTGCTTTTCAGTCTCTGGCGACTTTGGTTTTCCACCTTTGATTGGTGAGAAAATTGTGAAACGCTCAAGTATCCTCTCTGAATTAACACGTAGAAGAGCATAGAATCTGGCTTCAAGCATTGATTCCACGTGATGTGACACCTCAATGTTCAGCGCTTTGTAGAGTGAAAGTATTTTATCGCCGGACAATTCACATTTGTAGAGCGTCAAACGCATATTTTGGTTGAAGCTGAAAACGGACACTATGAGATTCAAAAATATCGAACGGAAAGGGGTTTTATGTTCACTTACTAGTCAAGGAGTTGTTGACTATTCCACTGGGCCCTCGGATTCTCGCTCAGGTATTGTCGGAATAGTTCTGCATTAACTTCTTTATGAAGTTCCAAGAGGCAAATATTGCTGTAAAAATTGGGTTCGAATTTCTCGATGATAAATTCGAAGCAGTCTTACTCGTATATAAACTCCCAAATTGGAAGTTCATCGTCAGTCGATGGCCCATCCGTTTTTCTTTTTTTCGCTTGTGACATTGACGAAGTTTCTTAAAACAATAAAATTAGTAATGAGTACGGTGATATGAATGACACGTTCTGAAGCAAAATTGAAAACAGAAAACAGAGAGAACACACGCGTATGAGACGGGACGAGGCAGCTTCCAAGAAGCATGCAACTCGTTGAAAATTAACTTATTACAATGATTTTCCGAGACAGGACAAGAAAACGAAACGTTTTGCGAAAATATCTGGAGGTAGGAAACCCAGAAGTCTTTTTTTGATAATTTGAACATTTTTAACTGCAGGAAACAATAACGATTTCGCAATAGGAGTATGCAAGAACCTGAAAACAGAGAAAAAGCATTGCCGCGAGCAAAAATCGTGTCTCTTTTGAAGAAGTAACCATACAGAACATCAAAAATCAAATATATGCTCATTCAGAGCAATAAAAATTGTTATGAAATATAAATTTCTCGAAAATAAAATTTCCGCGCGTTTTTCAAAACTCTGCATTTTTATACGGTGGTGTTTGCACAACCCGGCGTACGGTTGCTCGAGAAATGTTAACGAGGTAAAAAGGGTTGAAAATTGATAGGGGTTTTATAACTTCTTTGTTATTTTTCAATCAATTTCGCAAAAATATTAGCGAAAAACCTTACTAAAGACTGTTCAGATATGTCACTGGTGTATCAATATGAGATATAAAATTCACCGGTCTAAAACTAACAACCAAGCTGGTTGTTTATTTCTTTTTGCAGTCGACTTTTTGTAATCTGAATATTCGAAAATTTAACCATTTCATCGTTAAATGTAGCACTGACTTTCTTAAGTTATTCATTCAAAAAAAAATTAGTTAAAAATAGTTATTTCCAGTGCTAAATTTAATGTTCAACTATGGCTTTCTCCCGAATATTTAGGTTTCATAGAAAGAAAGAAATTTGAGATGTTTTGGAGGTTCGAAATGGGTTAGAGTTTTGATAGAGACCAATGCAAACGATTTGAATCGTACCGACTGTGAACTTGCAATTTTTTGATCATCACACCAAAACGTCACACCAAAACATCAGGAAACGCAATGGAGCAAAAAAAAACGGTGTTTTTTCTAAACCAAATTCAGGGACTATTCATAGACACTGTAGCTGGAGCAATCATTCCTAGCAGGCTTAGAAGGTCAACCTGACAATGTGGAAGGTCAGCCAAAGGATTTCCAGGCACGAATTGTTTTCACAATTCGACTCATTTGAGCGTCTCAAGTTGGCAGTTTCGAAGATGTCTGAACTTTCAACCTTAATCTCTCTTATCTAATGCATTATTTCCGTTTAATTAATTGATTGTCTTTCTACCTCCATGGATCGAAATTCAGCATCTTTTCGAACGAAATATGGATGAGAAGAGAACAGGTTTAATCTGAACCTGTCTTCCGTTTTTCTCTTTCACTGGATCCTGTGGATCAAATGTCAAACGGTGATTCTTTTCATTTTCATTGTTATCCTATCACACCACATTATCCTTTTTCGGCGGCTTCTCCCATTAGCCGCTTATCATTAATGCGCTTTCTTTTCCCATTTTTCTCACTTATTGTTGTTTTCACTTCTGCTGGAATAGTGGACCGACGTAAGAATGCAGAAGAAGACGATCTGAAATTCTCTTTTGGAACTATAGAACATGGACAGAATTATGGAGCTAGACCTTATTTACAAGTAGGAAAACACCGATTTTAAGATTTTGTGAGTTCAAAATTATAGATTCCAGTTGATGGGGAGAAATTAACGGTTCCGAAAGCATTTTATCATTATTCTGAGAACGAAATGTCAGCTGGAGCAAGTTTTGGACTTCCTGATGAGACACGTCTTCTGGATACCGATGGTCTTTTTGTAAATAATCGAAAAGAAATTAATGGAATCTATCTTCCAATTCCAAATATGGATCCAATTAATTTACATTTTGTGAATCAGAAGTGAGTTTATTTATTTGTTTGAAACATGAAATGAGTCAATTCTAGAGTTTTCGAGAAAGGAATTGATACCCGAGCACATGAAGAGTCTCCAGAGAGTGTTCTCCATAGAGCAAAAATGTAATTCAAGAGTCACTAATTCTATATGTTTGGTGTTTTTTTTTCACAGGATTTGCCTGACTGGAAGTGAAATTGAATGTGAACGACAACTTTTGAAATACCATAGAGCAAAAAGTGAAACATTGAGACGAGAAAGAATGCCACTTCATGAACAATTAATGGAATTGGTAAAAAAAACAAATAGTGATTCTGAAAAAATAATCAGTTTGTTCAGGGTCAACTTTCCTCTTCCGCAAAAATCCATGACAAAGAAGGTAATGGATTAGGTGTTGTAGTTGGAATGCCTGGCTACGATCCACTGTATATTGGAGCAAATCTTGGACATGATAATGATCAGGATTTGAATATTCGATTCGCTCCACCTGCATAATAGTTCTATTCTGGTTTTTGAGTAACGGGTTTCTTGATTTTAATGAAATATGTACAATTAATAAATACAATTTAATAAACTAATATCAATAAAATGTTTTATTTACAAATTTCTCTTAAGGAATTAATTATAAAAGCTAGATCTGAGTCTTGTAAAATTCCAGTGTGCATAAAAGTATAATGTCTTTTTTTCAACTCTTTTTTGTTTTTAAAACCTTTTTTTGTTTGAATTGAGCCACCCTAACTGTTATTGCTAAACCATTCTGATTTCAAACTGGTAGAGAAGGGTAGCTACAGTACATCCGTAGCGAAACAACGCATAAACTCAACTGTCAACCTATTCATATCTCAAATCAACATCTGAGGTTGACTACATTCTCAGAATTTATCAAAACTGGAATTGCAAATTGAAAATGCTTTATTGACACTTTTTTATCTCATTTTCTCACTAGTTACATGAGCCCATCAACGAGCACCATCAAAGTGAGAGCAACTGAAACAAAAATGAGAATAGCACTGAAAATCATGAGCCATTTGAAAGAGCTAAGTGATGGAAGTGGTTCTGCTGCTTCTCGAGATCTTCCCGAACGTTTTGTTCGATTCTTTTTTCCTCTTCCTTTTGATGATTCTCTCGATTTACTTTTCGTATTCGTATCTTTTGTGGCCGGTGCAGGTTGTACTTGAAATCTGAATTTTAAATGCAAAGTTCCGATTCAGTTTCTATAAAATCTAACTTTTCAGCTGCTGAAACTGGAGCAAGTTCATTTATTGGTGCTTGTGGTTGTTGAGGAGTATCTGGATTAATTGGAGCACCGGCATTTTGGACAACAACAGGAGGGGGCGGAGCGAGCTGAGTTAATTGATAGTTGTTGGAAAATGAATAAAAAACTTACTAAATCTGGGCTTAGAAACTCGTAAGCATCATCAGCCATGGTGATGAGATATCGGTTGAACCGGCGTGAAAGAAGAGAAAGAAATGAAAAATGAATTTGAGATGTTCTTATTTTGAAGTACGAACTTTTTGACTAATTTAAACGTGAAGTCAGAACTTTTTCTCAGTTCACTTCTAGTTTGGAACTCCGTGGTCATCAAAAACTTATTCAAAAGAAGTACTGTAATATATGCCATTCCATTAATTCAAGCCTCTTTTCGGGGTGTTTTTTTCTAACGTTAATCGCATTTATGTTCCATTTTTTAACGTGTATGCGGAATTACTTTGTTTGAGAACTAGGTAGAAAAATAAAACCCCACCTGAAATTAAGACCCACTTTGGAGACTCCTTTGAAAAATAGAAGCCATTGCCTTGGTTTACGGATTTACGGTAATCATACTAAAAAAGTTCATTTAATTTTTGTCAGTCCTTTCTATACGCGGAGCTTGAGCCCGCATACGATGAAACCTTGTATTGAAAACATCCTGCATATATTGCTTATAAGTTCCGTGCGTTTCAATTTGAGCATACTGTGACACACAACACGCAATTAAAAAAGAATTTATTTTTTTTCCTGAGGCAGTTTTTTGCATCATCAGGAACCATGAGACATTATGAAACATGATCAAGAGAGGGAGGGGAAAAAGTGAGCAGGAAAAGGGAAATAATTATGGTACAAATGATGATGAAAATGATGCTGATTATGATGATGATGAGATTGTAAGTTCAATCAACATACATGAATGAGGTTAATCGAGAAAGAGCAATAATAAAATTACATACAAAAAGAAGACATCTCAAAAAATCTTTGGTCCTAGTGGCGAGCTTTTTAAGTGAAATAGTAAGTTTTAAATGCACGATTTTGGACAAAAAGAGAATGAGGCAAACGACTCCGATGAAAAAAACCCGCAATTTTTGAAAAAGGTAACATTAAATTACTCCGAATTAGACCTAAAATGATATAAAAAGAAAGAGAAAGATCAACGATGTGGGAAGAGATAAATAAATTTTTTAATGAAAGCTTCGAGGGATTGGGATTGGATAGCACTCGGAAAATTAACAAAAGAGGACTCTCAGGCAAATAGAAACTGATATTATAATAAAATCCTAGACAATAACGTGTCATTATAATATTGCTGATACTGACGAAAAAAAATTTTGACGAAATTTTGTTCATATCTTATTATTCTAAAACACTTTTTCTGTGTGTTCGTCATGAAGTGACTCCCTCATCGAGCCTAGCTCATTCAGTTTTTGACCGAACTGGGGGTTTTCACATATCTAAAGAGCTCAATTCAATAACGATGCCCCTGTTTTTCATTTTTCATTTGGAGCCCGACGGATCTCTGTGGTAATAGTAAGGTAGGGCTGAAACTCTCTGAAAAAATTTACACGAATTGAACTATTCTCAACATTCACGTGACTCCAGAAGGAAGCCGCGAAACGGCGGAAACCTTCTGGTATTACTACTAAAATGCTATGAAAAAATATTATAAAATTGAAAATCGACTTTTTTTCTTGGATTTTATTACAATATCAATTTCGATTTGCCTGAGCTGGACTAATCACGGTTCTACTGTGAGAATAATAAAGTTCCAGCAAGGAATTTGAAAATTTTCATTGCGGGCTCAACCGCTTGCCACAGACTGCCACAGTATGCGTTTCAGCCCGGGAAAAAAAATTTCAAATTTCTTGCTGGAGCTTCATTATTTTCACAGCTTTATAGAGTGCACATCGTCTCCTCTCTTAACACGACATCTGTTTGATGCAGAATAGTTGGATCGATCTCTTCGTCTTCGTCAATATCTGATTCTGAATCCGACACATTCGTATCCTGTGGACTTCTTCCAGCAGAACTTGATGGTTGAGGTGACGATACAAGTGTTGATGTCGAGCCTAGAGGCATATTGTTTATCAGCGCATGCATCTCAAACGTGCGACGGAGCTGCTGCTGAGCAAGTGATGGAAGTCCCATATTACCAGATGGTGATGGACTTCCAGAACTACTGCTGCATGCGCCACTCGTACCTCTACCATCTAGGTTATCCGTCATATCCGATCCAGATCTGTCGGTGGCATATTCGCACTTCTTCTTCCTCTTGCAGAACTTGCACCACATTTCAGTGTTGTTGACTCCAAATCGAGCACGACACTTCTTTTGATCACTGTTTTCGGATGTCAAAACTGAAATAAAACACTTTTAGATAATTTACTTTCTTGTATTATACTTACCAACACTCTTATCCCTTCTCTTTTTGGTTTTCTTCTTATTGACTGCATAATTTTCTCTGGCTGACCATTGTGGATATTTTTCTTTGTGTGTTTCTCGATCTTTTTTGGCCATTTCGAAGTACTTTTGTTGTTCTTCTTTTGGTAAATCATGCCACCTTTTTCCAAGTTCTTTATTCAATTCAGCGCTTTGTTTTTCGTTATTACCAATCTCTTCAAGTAACGCTTTTCTGTTCTCCTTCATAAACCACATGAATGCGTTCAGTGGCTTTTTGATGTGATCTTCTTTCTTCACTTTTCCACCACCATATCCTCGCCTATCATTATTCTGTGGCACAATACCTTGTGGCATATATGGAGGCATTCTCATCTGACTCAAAGGGTTCAGTGGACCCATATGCATTGGAACTTGATTCTCGAGTTGTTGCTTTGCTGCGGCGGCCATTGCCATGTTCAAGTATGATGGACTATGTGGAAGCATTGCGAATGACGGACTGAGAGCTTGCATATTCAACATCAGATTTGGTGACCGTAATCCATATGGCTGAAAGTAGTTGAGATGACTTTCTATGTCTGCACATATCTCTATCATTTTCAAAGTCACTTGTTCTCAAGTGACTGTTTTGTGTTTTAGTGACAAAAAGGATAAAAATTTTGACGAGCCGAGAACAATTGCAAAACAAACAAGACCAGCAGCGGCCGCTGATTGGCGGACACTTAAGTACAATTTTCAAAAGACTCGTTACTGTACTTTGGGAGGAGCCGATATCAACTAACCACTGCTCGTTGTAAAATATTCTAACTTCGAGATCCCTATTTTTTATTGAATGATTTTCGAATGGTTACAAAATTTTGAATGAAAGTCATTTTGTTTGTTTTTGTCTAGTGTTCTATTCATTTTCAGGAAGCAACACCAATCATGTACCGGAAGCAATTAGAGCCTTCTTTCACCGACCGTGTTGGTCAGGTCATCAACGCATTCTGTATGGACAGAAGATGTCGTCGATGAACAGTGAAAGACACCTTTTGAACACATTGTTTTGTCTTTTTTTGTGTGTCGGTGGGGTGTCCAAACATGTAATAGCGGTTGGTTAGGGTCGTCTACCTAGTCCCTACTACCACCACTGAGGTGTCTAATTGTCTATTGTATCGGTGTCGAGAACAGCGAGACGAAAGAAGGAGGCGATAATTACTACAGAGGAAATAATTTGGCGAAAAAAGAGAAGGCTCTTGACATGCATCGTGTTCAATCCAAAGAGTTTCTATTAGAGACAAATCGACTATGTACACGCCATGTCCCAAAAATTGTATACGAAAAAGGAAATGCTTATGGTTACAAATTCTATGAAAACTCATTTAATTTAGAAAACTTACCATAAATAATGGCATCATTATAGCCGGATAGGGTAAGGGATAGCCAGGACTGAATGGCGCTGTAGTAGGAATCATGCCAGGCATCATGGGAAACGAAGGTGAAGGTTCTGCTTTGATGGATGCTTTGAGTTCTGAAATTATGGGGTTTTCCTTTAGTTTCATTTGAATATAATTGTAGTCTAAGGTTAAAGATCTTTTGTAGCATCTGTTCCCATTTGGATTTTTAATCCCTCAGACCATTACTCTCTTTGCTTTTTTGTTTAGTCTCCCCCGAAGCGTACACACAAAAAAGGGACCAACTTCTTCAAGTAGGTGTACTTGCCGGATTAGCACACACTCTGAGTAGATAGATAAGCGAGAAAGCATGTAAGATAAAGAGACAAAGACACTGTTCGAACAGCGTTGCGCAACATCCTTTTCCGTCATTATTCGGTTGCGTAATAGCCGTCATTATCATTGCCTTGTTTTCAGATTTTCACCACTGATTACTGTGCCGTTTTTTCTTCAAGCAGACTTATTTTGATATTTACGTTTGAAAATATCAGCACGAGAGTCGTGACACGGAAGGTGTGTAAACTAGTGGGATTGAGAGAATATTTAGATACTGGAGACGATGAAACGGCCGTTGGTGGTCCATAAAACTTTTGTGTGATAATAGACGTGGGGCCGTCTTTCAAATCAAATTTATGAGTATTTTTGTTGGAAATGTTCAAAATTTTAGAATCAAAAACTCACCACCAATAGATGAAATTTGCCCCACTCCATCCAATTCTGCTTCCATCACTGCTTCTTTTTTATCATCTGCAAGCTGTTGTTCTGAAGTTTCTCCACTGATCATCGGGTCATCATCGGCATCTTCGTCTCTACGAAATACTTTCACTTCGTCGCCGAGCTCTTCGTCGGCCATCATTTTGGAAAACTGAAAGAAAACTTTTTTATACGATATTGCTAACCAAGACTGCGAATTTTTAGAAGAAAATTTTAATAATTGTCATTTTTGGACACTTCCTGCTGCTAAATGAGAGATCTCGCTCACATTCAAAAAATATAAGTTCTTGAAAACCGTAAAAAAACTGGAGAAAAGCATTTTTATGAAAAAAAAAACCAATTTTTGTCAAAAAATGAGCAAAAAAAACGAGATGGCCTTGTTATGAAAAAGCACGAGAAAGCTAGGCCACTCCGAAGAAAACTGCGGGAAGTTCAAATTTTAGACAGTAACCCGGATAGTTTCTTGAAAGAATGGATCGATCGAACATGTCGGTACGCTGGTATTCAAACAAAACAGCTGTTCATGACAACAGATGGCATGGTCTTAGAAAAAGAAAACTAGGCCACAACGTGAAATTCAAAAAAAAAAGTGCCCAATTATAAAATGCAAATAAATGTGAAGTAGAACCCAGCAGGAGGTGAAAAGAAGCAAAATGAAAAACTGGGCAGGAAGATAGTGGAACGAAAAGAGGCGCAAAGGATCCATAAAATTCAAATAAATGACGGGGCGGACGGGCGGGAGACGGCTGGCGGTGCGCAGTCTTCACCATGGCCCTCCACCAAATCTTCTGCGTCTTCCATCTCTCATCAAGGGGCCGCCCATGCTAAATGGTGTGTGAGAAGGGCCTATGTGTGTGTGCGCAGGTGGCCGACAATAATAGCTGGAGAAGAGGTCAAAAGAGAGCATAGAACCTAAAGAGAGTCTAGATATGGTAAGAAATCGAAAAAAAATGAAAGGTTGAAAAATTGATAAGAACTGTATGCATCAATGTGTTCAAAAATGACTTCACTTTCAATGTCTAGGTATCATAGTTTCATCTGTTATCTAACCGGAAAAATGGTGAAAGGAAAACAGTAAAAGGAAGAAGGAGAGATAGAGACACAGTGGATTGTGTTCTTCTCATTCTTCTTCCTTTCATTCCTTCATTGTTAGTGCGTGTGTGACCCCCACAAAAAAAGAGAAAACGGAAAGAAAAGAGATGGCACGACTACCAAAAATTAGCGTTAAAAGGTGGTGGCGATGGACGCTTTTTGGTGAAAACTAAGCATTTCGAACGTTGAGTTTGTTCATTGCGGATGGAAGAAGGACATAAGGAGTACGGTAGCTTTGGTTTCTATTTGGAAAACTATATCAAAAGTGGAAGTAAATGAAATTTCTAGAGTTGATGGGAACTTAAAAAGAATATGCCAATAGGAAAGAGACCTAAGAAAATGTCCGACTGTCTTTGAAGACTGTTTGACTGAGTAGATAGAGTCAGATGGAATGTCAGAACATAATGACACTTTACAGAAAGAGACAAGATAATAGGTGTTACCCTGTACTCTGAATTATCTAGATTGAGATATTTCCTGTTGTCACCTAAGACAAAGTGATGGTCCTTTGTCTCGTAAGTTGAAAAGATGACGGTGGGAATTGGTGCAGGTGGTTTTCGAGAATGTTCTGTAGGTGTGAATGGACAGTAGAGGATTATCATTAAAGTTTTGGGAAAGTTTTGAGTATTGAGAGGAAGAGAGGATTAGGACATTTGTTTCCTAACTTCTAGGGAATATCAGTAACATCTAGATAGTCAATATCATCAGATGAACTGCTGAATTCAAAAACAAAAACGAAACTTGATGAGACCGCAATCGAATTCTTGATAAGCATCTAAACTCCTCCCCCTTTCTTTCGTTACTTTTCTCTCAAAATTTGCCCATTTTTCTTCATCTCGGTGGTGCCTGCCTAATTTGAAAATTGCGTGGCGACAGCCGTCTATCCACACTTCCATCGGCCGACCCATATCTCCAAAGATGGTTGAGGGAGGGACGTAGAGAGTGTCAATAATTTATGTAGAAATATTGGGACAAATGGTGTGATAGGGGGATGGGGAAGACGAACGAAAAGGAGGTCTCAGAAGTAGAAAACATCGATTGATCATCAATTGACATGCAACCATCCGCTTTGAACGTATGAAGGAAAAAAAGAAAAAAGAGGGGGATTAGCGTGAAAAGAGAAAAGAAAAGAGAGGGAACGTTTGAATTTTTGGAGGACATTCATACAAAAAATACGGAGGACGGACATGCGTAGCCATTCTCATTTATAAGGGATATGTTTTCATTCATTCATGTATTCATGCTAGATTTGAATATAATTCTTAGAAAGGGATCGTATCATTTGGATTACAAAAACTAGGATGGGAATAATAGAACCTTATTTATCATTTCGTTAATAAAAATCTAGGAGCTAGCGGCTTCAACATTTGAAACTGGCGCCTGTTACTTGGTTTTCCTCTTATTCGTCTTCAGTCAGTCATCTGTCTTTGTCATAAATATAATGCATCATTTTCCTCATTGAAAGTGATCAGAGGAGTAACCTCTGTTGCTCCTCCAGTAGTGGTGGTGGTGGTGCTCTCATTTGTTTAGATTCAACTGTGTCACTAAGATGACCTTCTTCTTCACACTTTGCTGTCAAACTACACATCGTTGTCGGAAGGGAATTAGAGAATAACTCATTGTGAGTTGTGAATAGCTAACTCGAAAAAAGCTTAAGAATTCGGTTTTTGAGGAATTTGAAGGTATTCGGAAGCAAATCAAGACAAAATGCCTTATCGAATAGTTAAAAAGGAGTAAAAAGCGCCAATCGTTTCATGAATACATCCATAAACAAATTATTTTATTCTTTGCGCTCTCTTTCAAAAATGCCAAAACTTTTCGAAAATTTGATATCTGGTAGTCCCATTTTCAATGAACTCGGAAACTCAGATTCAAGTAACTTTTTTATTAATCCTAATGCTCAAAAAGTGTGTGAATTTGAAACATTTGAATAACAATTTCAAAGTATTCTGACATATATTGGGAATCCATGAAAATCTAACCATGCGTCTTCTAGGAAAAATCAGAATGTGAAGCTATCATTAGAAAATGAAATAAAATAAGAGAATCTACCATCATTAATCCTCTACCCCATTATGTGTAGTACACCTGACTGACTAATTGACCTGTTCTTCTTCTTCTTCTTATCTACAATTCCCTTCTCTTCTTATCAGACCCTTCCACACCGCCCACAGAGCTTTGGAGCATGAGTGACCTCTCTGGAAGTTGGAAGTATCACTGATCGAGTTATCAGTTTTACTTATTATCACTGCTGAAGCTAACTCTATTGGAGTCTACAAACAATGGGATTCAGATTTCAGATTCCATCATTTTCAGAACAGATTTTCAGAACGGGTAAATGTCAAACTGCAAAATTTGAAGGTTTGAAATGACAAGCCCAGAAGTATGGAAAAAAAAAGAGGAGGAGGTCTAAAGGGTGGGTGCTGGTGGGGCAGTAAATCATTTGCCGCCCGAAGACCCTTTCGAAGAAGAAGAAGAAGAAGAAGAAGACGTTGTCAGTATTCTCCCCTATTTGTCTACGATCCCTCTTTTTTGTTGTCTCCTCCTACTTCTTTTTTTCCACACCCTAAATGATGCTTCGCCCGTTTCCAAGCAATATGTTCATATGACGTGGAAGAGAAGAATATGGCATGCAACTTGAAGAAGACGCTACAGTACACCAAAATAGAACTTATGAAACGAAACTTGTCGAAAATAAGAGCAGAAAGTGAAAGGAAAAGGCTCTAACTTAAAAAAGAGAGCCGTCATCAAATCTACAGTATGTTCCAATCTCAAAACCATGGTGATAAAAAAGTAAGGCCATGATAATATCTGATTATCTTGTCAGAATCAGGTGTATGCACATGTAACAACGTCGTCTCGAATAGTAATAAAAGCCTTGTGTTTCTGTTTCCCGGCTCGTATAACTGGCACATTCGCACGGTATGGTGATGGCGGCAGAGATGAAAGGGAAATTGGACGGGAAGATTGCCATATAACTGTATTATGTATATGGAAGAATATGAGAAAAAAAAGGAAGAATGCGTTAAGTTTCGTGACGAATGAATGTTACGCCTTTGTTTTTTCTTTGAAGGTCATCCATGGAACACCTTGGATCACAACGGCTGAACTTCCCCTGTAGCTTACATTTCGCAATTTCATAAAACTATATTTTTAAATCCCTTTTCAAATATTAGAAAAAAAGAAAACCGTACCAATAACTTCAACATTCAGTGAATAAGAGAGAATAATAGACACCGACTAACAATCAAAAAGTGAAAGAAGCGGATTCCGTCAAAAGGGGAGGATCCTTTTTAGATACGGTACCTTTCAACAATTCATCCCCCCTTCAGCTCACTTTCAAGTGATCCACTTCAAAACGATGAAGCTCTTGTATCAGCTCGTTTCACTCGTTTATCACCACTGTTTCATTCCCTTTCAAGCCAAAAGGCGGTAACCAATCCTCCGAGAGAGGATTACGGTAGGAACGAGGCACCGAGAGTGCGCTCCCCGCCCGAATATCACTTTGTTGACATACAGAGAAAGAGTGATAGATACCGACATAACAAGACTTGTTTTGTATAATTAGCATATGTATTACAAGAGAGAAACAGAGATTTGGGGGGAAAGGAACAACTCAAAAGTGATAAGGTGTGTCTTAAGTGGGGTCCACTTCACTATCACTTTCCAATGACGGACATTGATGTTGTGATTATTAGAGAAGAACAAGACAATACGTATATACAAACCACAAAACAAGATGTTCCGTCTACAAATCAGGTGATATTCAGGGGTCCCATTTGTAACGAATTTCTAGAAGCCAGACTAATTTTAAGATGATTTCTAAATTAATTCACTTTTATTCAAAAGTGATTTCAATCTAGGATTTTCGGTAGAGCATGAAATCGATATTCGAAAACTTGTGGTACAGTAAGATCAGCAAAGAATCCCACCTCTTTTTCGTATTCCGGAAGAAAAATATAAAGGTATAGAAATATTCAAATCAGAATCGTTTCTCTTTAAAAAAAAGGGTTATAAAAGGCGCGAAATAGATGCATCTCCTGCTCCATTGTATCTATTGTTTTGAGTTTTTATGATCGGTCCGTTTAGACAAAAGTGAACAAAAGAAAAGGGAACACTTTAGCTTCTACAGTATACCTTTTCCGGTTTTTGTTTTCGAAAAAAAAATCTATTGAAATTTCAGACGAACATTTTCATTTTTTCGAAAAGTCAAATCTGAGATTTCTGTATACATTTGAAATTTGATATTTAAAAAAAATGAGTTGGCTAACGTTATAATTTTTTGAAAATATCCTGCCATTCTATTAGAGACACTTTTGGAATAGAATACTTGTTCGTGCCATATGAAGATACAGAAATTTGAAGTCGACATTCGAATAGAAATTGAAAAGTGCCAACAAGAAAAATTTTTGAAAAGTGTATGAAAGAGACGTCATGTTTCTCCAACCGGCTGTCAGAAAAAAAGAAAAGTAGTAGTGAATCAGTAATTGTTTGATGTTGCCGGTAAAAGAAGGGGAAAGGTAGCCGAAACGGCGGAGATTTGAATGGAAACAGAGACGACACGCGTCAAATTTGAGGTCAAATTGGGGCGAAAACAGGAGGAAAAATTGAGATGGAGGAGGCATGCAAAATCGAGTGACAAATTGAGTGAGATCGATGGGAACGGGGATGAAACTATGAGAAAAAGGAAATGTTTGATGGTGGTTATTATTTCGGAATTTGAATTAGATGAACACATTCAAAAGTTTGAACAATGGAAAAACTGCCCATTGTTTTTAAGTGATACCGTATACGGGATAAAAGAAGCGACTGGAAAACAAATTACTTGTGTTTTCAGAACTGAACGTTTTCTGCACCTTGGCAGTTCTCATTAATTGTACTCCGGGGAAAACCAGTGGTAAATTAATTTTTTTCACTGGAAAATAAGCTATTCTAGAGAGGAGGAATTCAATAAATCACGGACTACTTCTTTCTTTAGGTCACCAGTTATTGAGATATTACCCCGATTACCGTTCAAAACACCAAAAAGTCATCAAACCAAAAACTCGAAAAAAATTATATAAAAGTTCAATAAATAAAAACTTTCTAATACCTCTGAAGACGACCGAACTATGGGGATTCAATCGTCGGTATCAGATGTCTTTAGGGGATTTTTGTACAGTGGAATATGAGTCATTCTCCTAGTTTCAGCCTCTCAAATTTCATTGCTTCTCTAATACAACAACTGACAATGCACCGCTTGATGAGATGAACCTAACCAAAGGTTTTTCAAATTTTCAACGTTTGAAAACATAAGAAATTTTGTTAATTTCGAATAGTCCAATAATTTTTTATTGTTAGAATTCGATTTTTTGAAATTCGTCATCTTCTACAGTAATCACTAGCTGTGCCATTTCAATGTATTCATCTTGTCTCATACCCATTACTTCTTAGCTCCTCAAAAAACGATCCTATTGTTTACACATTCTCATTTGGTATGAAGCCACCTACATCAACTAATCTAAACTCATTCCTTTATGATTCACAGCTTCTGCTACTCATTTAGGCAACCACTCACTCTCACTCTCTTCCTTTATGCTTCTATTACCAAACAGCAACATAGAATAAACAAATTTGACATTGATACCCACCGACCTCTGTCCTCTTTCAAAAAAAAAACGGCGTCTGGTGACCCCGAAAGACAGTCGGTCCGTAATGACCAAGCGGGACCGTATCGAAATCCGATACCTCGTATATTCGAAGGGACCTGTGTCAAATGACCATAATACTTTTTTCTTTCGCAATGTTTATTTGATCCGAAAGAAGGATGAGGGAGGATATAATGGATGCATTGAGGGACCGAATGGATGGATAGAAAGAAAGGATTATGATGGATTGACAACTTATGATGTATACTGATTAGGTAATTTAGTGGACCGGAAACGGAATAAGACTAGGGTGTGGCCGAACGGAAAACGGTCAAGAGGACCATAATTCAAACCGACTTGTTTTTTTGTGCAGTTCCAAAGAGTTCTTTTTTATACAAGGGGGTCCAGATCATCTTTCACAAAAAGTTGATTCTTTACTTCCATATTGTTTCCTAGATGCTCTGGATAGAGTGAGTCAAACTGAATCGCACTTTTTCAAATTCAAATTGAAAGAAATTCGAAAAGAAAACCAAAGCGGCTAATCGGGTTGTAATCTCATTAGCGTAAGGTAAAGATTGGCGTAACCTTTCCACCAGATTTTATCAAAAAAGATGATGAGATTACCGAGGGTGAGAATAAAGGAGGAGGAGGTAATTGGGGTGGTAATTCTGGTGATTCAAAAGATTTATCGGTTTATTTTAGGAAGTGCCAAAATAGATCAAATGAGAAAGAACATAAGCAAACATTATGAGAAAGAAGGTGGTTTAGTTTGTAAGTAATCAGAACTACTAATGATACCATCAAACAATACAATATGTCAATAGAGGAAATAGGAAGGTAGAACATTTTGAGCAGAAGCTTCAGCTTTGATCATAATTCAAGTCTTCTGAAAAGCCATAGAAGCGTTTCACGTGTCCCACTCGAATGATTTCCACTCGGATATACCGTAATCTTTATATATGGAGTTAGCAAATACAAGAGTATCAAGAAACCATACACTGTGTGCCGTTATATAACGATGCTCTTGAAAGAAGTGGATTCTTTTGGTTTGCAAGATATGGATGAACCAAAAAACGCTTGTTTCGAACTTAGGTTGAATATTCAATGCTCAATAGGTGCATTTATATTGTTTTCAAAGATTGAATTCTAATTAACATGTCAAATAATGATAGAGCTCTCCTCTTTAGAACACTTCATAGGTGACAGACTGAGGAAAAGAGGGTAGGGGATGCAATTATATATTTGAATCACTCTCCTCCTCATGTCGGACCTTTGAACGAAATGAGGCATCTTTTTCCCGTAAGAGAGGGGACATGCACAATGCTAATTGCGACCCAGATGGTGTGTCTTTCCTCCATTCAAACAGTCCTCCTCATTCTCCTCTTTATACACAGCTGTCTGTGTCACGCAAGAGAAAAAGGGGGAAACCGATTTGAATTTCACACCAACCACACCCATGAATTTTGTTTAGAGATGAAATAGGTAGGAAAACAATCAAATTGAAATTACATATCTTGATTTTGTTGTTACAAGGTGGTTGATGAATCTTACTTCAAGATAGATAGACGGGTGACAAAAGAAGAAGAGATGGTAATCTTTTTTGAAGTGAGAGAAGATGTCCAAATTTGAATGAGATACGAAAGATGGGATAGTTGAGATGAGATCATCTCTAATCAAGACGACAGCCCGTGTGAATGGCGGTTTTTCGAATTTATGGAGAGGAACGGTTGGGGATTTTGAATGAGACGATGTTCATAGTTATTTGAAACAGATGGTCCAGAAAAGAATAATGTAAAAATAACTGATTTCACATAATGGAAAAAAAGAGAGCTTGCATGAAATACATGAAGAGAGCGAATGAGAGAGAAGGCGTATTGTCAAACGATGGGATTTAGGATGGCTGTCTTAGGATGTTACAAGGAAATGATGGGTGGTGACCTCTTCATCTTCATCTCTTCCTAATTAATATTTTCCCAAAAAGCTCACAGAGAAACACCTGTCGTCGGTAATAACGGTCCATGCAAATAGAGGGTTTTCGAAAGATATTGAGATGAACATACGGTCAGAAATACTGAACCTTTTCAAACCAATCAGAAAACACGGAATAGGGATCAAAATAAGACAAAGAGGAAGCAAATGATATAAACTCTAAAATTCAAGGTTTCCGAACGGTATAAATGTTTCAAGGAAACGAAAGCTAAGGCAATGAATCTCAAGAGTATGTATTCCCTATTTCCAAACTTGAGAAAGAACGCTTCGCATTCATTTCTCTGAAAGTTTCAGTACAGTTGAGTCAGTAGAGTTGTCTTCTACTGTTTAATCCGAATCTATGGAATCGCTTGATTACTGACTCCATCGATATCCAGTTAGTTGAAACTCATCTTAAAAACATTCCAACCTGACTTCAAGGTTTCCTCGTTAAACTAATTTTTCAATCACTTCCTTTCTCTACAGTTAAGAATACAGAACACCTGCCGGTAGTCATATAAAAAGCTCAATTCCCTATGTCGGCCGACTTTTCTTCTTGTAGGTGACACCTGTGCAAATGGTTAAAAAGACAGCCGGTATCCAATCAAGCATAAATTGTTCGAATGCACCGACTAACGAACCGAATCCAATTTGATTTGGGACGTTTTGAAACGGGAGAAAAAAAGGAAACAGAAAATTGGAATAGGGTTAGGGAAATATGAAACAAACGAACCTTTTTCTAGTTTTGTGTGCATCTTTTCGCTGATTGCGAGGAGGAGCCGCCAGAAGAAGACCGAAAACGCTCATATATCTTGGTACGCGCATTCCCAGAGGATACATTTTTCGAGGTAAGTACCAAAAAGATGGATATTTCTCAATCCATAGAAAATCTAACATCCGATTTCTATCCGAAAATTTTAAAATTATTTTTTCTAGATATCAAAAAAGAATGCATAGCGTGGCTCGAGAAAATCTTCAAGCGTATCTACATTCGTACAAGTTATCATCAAATGAGGTGACTCACTTCTACAGTACCCTTCGAATTCACAGATTTTTTACAGCCGGGAATCAAGTTAATGCACAATTCACAACAAGATGATCAACACAAAAAGGATGTCGAGCACTTTGCGGCTCTTCGGTCACTGCAACATGCTAAAGTGGGATAAACTAATGTTTTTGAATGAGAATGAATAGGATTTCAGAGGAAACACGTGGCATTTGCAGTTCAGGCAATGAGAGATTATGATGGAAGTTTGGATGAGAAAAGTCCAGTGAAAGATCATACAATCTCATTTCAAACGAATGATTTTATTCATATTCATGCAGTAAGTACTTTCGTTTTTCTAGACAGTCACTTATCATTTTTAAAGTTTCTTTTTTCGAAATTTAGATGATATAGAATGATTTCAGAAATTCAATTCTGACTGGTGGATTGGACGGATTGTCCGATCTCATAGTGAATTTGGATTCGTCCCGACGGCTCGTCGTTTAGCCAATTATATGGTTTCCGATGAGGATCCAACTCCTGCAGCAACTTCTAAAAGTACAACAGATCATCCAGGACAAGATAGATCCAGAAGTATTTGGGAACCAAAATGCCCTTACAAAGTGGTTCCTTCCAGTAGACCAATCATTCTTCTTGGACCAACACTTCAACATTCTAGACTCACTCAATTATTACATTTGGCTCTGAGAGAAGAGATATTGAAACATTTTGGAAAGAAAATCAAATATGTAAAATCTGATATTGGAAGTGGACAACAAACAGGAGATAGAAAAGGAGCACGTTGGCTCCGAGGATTACGAGATTCAGATTATGATAGAGGTCAAGATGAGAATCAAGAAGTTGAATTGATAATGAGAATGACTTCAAAACTTCATCTTCTACTTGTTGATTCACCGCATATTCATACTCCAGATGATGTTCAACATTTGCCATTATCACCTATATTTTTTCTTATCAGAGTCTCCGATAACAAGGTAGGAATGTTGAGAGTAACTGGATTAGTTCAGGGCAAACATGATAAGAGTTCTAATTACAACGTGTTATTTATGTATGACCGGCTAATTTTCGGTTTGGAATGACTCATTGAGGGAACTAGACGGAGGTATTAATATCCAAGTTAATATAACTAAAGATGGAAAAAATCACTGATAACATGGCAAATGTAAAGAAGAAGTGAGAATAGTGTAAGGGATGTGACGGCAACAATTCTTATGTTATTTCGCGACAGTTGGACCAAGCATTTCTAGTGTCACTTGGAGCAAAGTTTCACTCGCCTAATTAATTGACTCTACGTAATTGAAAAAAGTTAAACTTTCAGATATTGGCAAAATTACTCCGCAACACTGGAACAACACGAATGGCTGCTGAAATCGAAGTTGCAAATGATTTGAAAACAATGAACAACGACAGAGTAGGTGGTCACGATGATGAACAACTCATCGCGAGAGGAGTGAGTTAGAAATAACTGAATATGAAAAGAGTGGTAGCGATGTTTCACAAAGAAAACCTCTTATAGCAATGGGGGTTTTGTTTTTTTGTTTCACAATAACTCATCACCTTTTCATAAAGTTTTGAATGTTTCAGTTTGAAATGGTTATCGAAGAGAATGGATTACGAGAAGCTACTTGGAGGATCATATCTTATTTGGAAAAGTATATTCATGCCCTTCATTACCATCACAAAGAAGATGATAAATAATATTATTTATCATTTAAAATTATTGTTTTTTATCATAAAAATAAATAAAGATTTTCAACGAGAAATTCATTGAGAACACCATGTCAACTCGTTATCAAATCATGTCTAATCAAAGTGATTGGCGGAGAGAACCGAACAAAAATGAAAAGAATTAAAAGAAAAATGATATTTTCCATTTCTCTCCTTCTCTTTTTTTTTTCGTTTAGCTTCTCACACCTTTTCTCTCCACTCTCTTCAAATCACACACTATTTCAAGATTTTCACTGATGAGCGTATCTATCAAGTCCTTTCTTCTCTTTTCTTCTCCTGAACTTCAAAAGAATTAGCCGACGACGACAAAAAATAATTGATTACTGTACATCTTTCATGTTTCATCGACATATTCGATTTTTCGGATATTTAGCAGTTATAAAAAAACCGAGAGAATAGGACACTCTGGGAGGTTCATTTATGTCTTACGCAGGAGGTTTGACGAAGAAAAATGCAAGAATTCTTGAGTTTTTCATAGTTCTGATCTTCCGAGCTAGCTCTAGAAAACTCATTCCAAAATGCAATTGAATTTATTTATTCGAGAAATTTCAAAAATTGAAAACTGAGTAAAAAAAACAAAAAATTCAATGAGAATTTAGAAAAAAGAGTCGGATCGTCCCTGAATGTATGGACGAATATGTGGAAGAGATTCAAATACTTGACAGAATGTACGAAGTCTTTCGAAATGAGCTAAATAGAAGCTATCATAGCACTGCTGACAACGGGTTAAAAATTCAACAAGTGCGATGTCAGCCCATGAATACTGAAAATTTATATTGATAAATAGTCCATGGAATAATGATCTGACCTGATTTCCGACCATGAATCGTTGCTCTCCGAGTAATTCCTCATACTTACGAAGCAGTGGAAACAATGACTCTTCTTTGAAGACGTTCCAACATTCCTTCTGAAATTATACATTTCGAAATAGTTTTCATTTTGATTTTCACACCCGTGCATCGTAATTCTTTGTTAAAGTTGCTCTCAAAATTGGATTCATTGCTGTATTCAGTTCTTCTAACTTTTGAATGACTTCATCCACTTTCTCTTGATCACCACTGGAGTTTCCATAAAGACCTTAAAAGTCAGAATGAGTTATTTGAAAAGATCATTAAAAATCCTTTACCATACTGAAGAGCAATGTGTCTGCAGATATCAATAACTCCGATTATAGTCCTTGTCTCATTGATTTTCATGACTGGAAGCTTTGTGTCGTCGTTGAATCCAGCTGAACTTTCATTATATCATTTTCCCATGACTTCCGAAAACACAAACCCATTTTTCTCTTAGCTTTCCATTGTGCAAGTGTCAATCGAGTATCAACGAACTTCCTATGAGTGAACACCAAACTGAAGTTATGAATATTGAAATTCTCTTCGAATATTTCATGAAGATAGGCAAAGTAAACTTACAGTAATCGAATCGTTTCAGCTCGTCCTCTTCCAGGAAGAGAAATCAATTCAAGGTTTGTTGGAGCAGCCATTTCTAGATAAAAACTTTAGATTTTTTGATCAAAATCTTTCGTAAAATAAAAAAAATGTGTAACGATCAGTAAAAACAGTAAAAGCAGGAGAGATTCTCGTAAAGAGTATGACAGTTAGGGCTTCGATCGAGGCGGCGCCCACGAGCAAACATGGGCTCAAGTGTCTGAGAGTTAGCCGAGCACGGGTAACAATAGAGTAAGTGAGAGAATTGAAAGCAGAGAAACAAAGACACAAAATCATACTACTACCGTTTATTTATCAAATAAACATATAAATAATACTCCTTTATATTGATTGCAACAGATTCCTCTCTACTTTAAATCGTGTTCTTTATTTCTCCTTCTCCTCCATCTCGATGAGTTTCTTCACTCCATCATACATTTGTTTCACAGCTTGATATTCAGAGAGTCCGAGACGAGCCTGAAATATCAAGTGTTCACTTTTTTTAGAGTGACTAAAATATTTGTTTGTTTTAAGACAGAAAGAAATAACAGTCTCTTTGTTGAATACTTTTTTCTTTATTTACCTTGTTGGAAATGTCGTAAACTCCTCCAACAGATTCCGAGTGTTCTCCATGAATTCCACGGACTTGGAGGTTGAGCTTCTCACAAATTTCGATAAAGTCCTTACGAGCAGCGAGTTTTGGAAGGGCAATGTGAACAGATGCACGAACAGTTGATCCGAGGTTAGTTGGGCAGAAGGTCAACCATCCAAGACGATCATCACGAGAGAATGGAACCTGAATGTATTCATATTGAAAAGTAAATAATTTCAGTTTGAGACTCACCTGTTTCTCAATTCCACGGACACCCTTGATAAGTCTATCAAGAACCTTTCCAACATCAGATCCCTCTTGCATTGAGATGATTCTCATGTGGTCCTCCTCGTTCACCCAGATCAAGAAAGTCTTATCGTTGTTGTGGAAGATACCACGTCCCTTTGGCCAGAAGTTACAAGCATTGGCATATTGAAGATGTCTGTCTCCCTCCTTGAACAAAAAGTGATCAGCAATCAATTGTTTTTGAGTATCCTTGCTCATTCCATCCAATGGATAGTATTTTCCCTTGAGTTCTTTATCAGAATACTCAGAGAATGCCTTCTTCACCTTTCCTTCCATCTCAAGATAGTTGTCTTGGGTGAGGCATGGATTGAATGGATATCCTTTCAAAGAACGTCCACAACGAATTCTGGTCGACTTGATGTACTTTCCCTTTGGATCCAATGGTGGGAACTCCTTGGTCTTACCCTCACCAAGATCAACAGGTGGTTGTTTTTGCTTTGGAGTGAATCCGTGGTACTCTTCAATGATCTTGTCAAACAACGGAGCAAAGAGAGTGTAAGCCTCAGCATCCGGAGCATAGACACCAACTCCAGCATCCAAATTATAGACTCCTGACCGGATGCAATCGTAGAGAGTGGCTCCAAGCTTGGTGCGCTTAGTCTTCAGTTTGTCGACAACATCTTTGGTGAGATGTTTCTTCAAAAGAGACTTGCACTTGGCTCCTTCTGGACCGTTGAGCTTGGCGTAAGCCTCTTCAATCTTCTTGATAGTAGCAGCATCGACTTCAGACTTGGCTTGCATTTGCTGAAATTGAGAGAATTTGTTGGATGAGAAAACATATGTTATGAGATAAGCTCAACCGAAGGATTAGGAGCACGTCCACTCCATTTATTCCACCAAATCGCAAGTTGATCCCAATACTCCTAGAGTCTCAAATTGAAAATATTTCGAATGGTTCGAGTACCATCGAGTATTTTCGAGTACTACCGAGTTACGAGTCAAAAACCACTAATAGATGCACTTGCGCGTTTTGACTTTACATGTTTTGCAAAAAAAGACGTTGCTTCGTACCTGTGGAGTGAGGGTGTAGAGAGCAGATCCGGCTCCAAGAGCAGCGAGAACTCCGGCTACATAACGTGAGTTGGTGGAACGGAGAAATTGCGATGCCATTTCGAGAGAGTGAGAAGATATCGATTGAGAACTTCTCCGGGAATAAATACTCTGAAACAAAAACTGAACACATTGACATTTGAGAGTTGAACGTGGAAAGGTCAAAAGGGATATAGAGCAGGCTGAGAAGGAAAGAGATGTTGTACACGTGAAAAGTCATTTATTTGAGATAGAGAGTTTGTTTTCCTGGTAGATGTGTTCTATTGAAAATCGAGAGTCTTTTGAATACAGATTCTTTTTATTTTCTCAATATCAAAAGCCTGCAAAACGAAATAAGGCGAGGAAACGAAAAGCCATTTGCCAGCTTCTTCGCATCGATTCTGTTCGAACCGCCCATCTCTTCTTTTTTTTTGCTTTTTGACGGGATAATAATCGGGGTGTCTCGTAAGAAGAAGAGCAAAAAAGCGAACGTGCAAAAGGGGAAACTCATACACAAACTGTTTGTATTTCAAAAGAGAGTTTCCACTGGCGAATCAACAAAAATGAAACAGAAATGAGAGTTTCTTTTTATTTTATAATTTGACTTCGTTTCCATTATTGATTTAGTTAATGTAGCTTTGATGATTATTAATATCTGTTTCATGAACTCTTGTAACGAGTTCTTCAATGTTTTGGCAGTAAAACTGGGTTACGGTAGCAGGGGGAAGAACTGGAAATCATCAAATTGAACAAAAAAAACAATAAAGTTACATGTATTGTTCAAGGAAATGCAATCATTCTTATAATAAAAGAACGACGTGAGGGATGTGTGTAAATATATTTATTTATTTATTTATTTGTTTATTTGTTTGTCAGTCTCGGCACCAAAAGATTCACGGATTAAAAAAAATACCGTGACCTTTTCCTTAATAGTAAGCGGCGAACATCATTTTTCAAAAGTGAGCCGCGAAGCGGCGAACAAAACAAGACTGCTGCAGCGCCGAAGGCGCGGCAAGCTGTCTTGTAACTGAAAGAATTCACAGAGATCAGATCTGAAAGTCTTGATGAAAAGACGTGAGAGACGGAAGAAAAATTGAAAAATGATGTTCGAATTGACCGCCCGAAACATTATCATCCATTGCCTCTCGTCAGGCCGCCTCTCTTTTTTTCGCATTACACAAAGAACTTCTGCAATGACACATAAACAAGCGACCTTCCGTTCAGAAAATCAACAAAATGAGTGTGTTTTGTTGTATGTTGATGATTAATTGGATTCTAATTGAAAACGAATTTCGAATGTTTTAAAATTTCCGTTTTATTGAACAACCGGAGAAAAGACTAAAGACTGTACATCAAAATGAATTGAACCCAATTATTTACAAGTTCTGAAGTTTCAGATACGATGGGTATGAGCAAGTTCTGCTCTCACTTCATGTTCTCTTCCTCTGATGAAACAATACCAAGTAGCATGACAATAAGCTGGAATAATCAAGAAGAAGAAGAGTAGAATGTTGAGACAAACAGCACTGGTACAGCCACGGGATTTGAAGAAAACGGCAAGTGGCTGAAATATTGGGTTACGTGATATGATTTGCCTTCAATCGAAACTGTTTGGATAGGTGACTATTATCAGTTTAAGAGTACTAAGCTGTCACGTCTCATGTTAGGCAAATGAATTGGTCTATAATTTATCTAAACTGAAATTGAGTGAGATTTTTATATTTTCTGATGTTCTAAATGTGGTCTTCGGCCACCCTGGGAGTAAATCCTGAACAGTGGAGCATCCAAAGTTAGGAGCGATCATATCCCCATTTTCCACATGACGGAAACTCAAATCACATCCCAGAGATACACATTTCTTTAGGTATCGAAAAACAAGGTGAATAGTTTCCCTTCTACTCTATTCGTTCTCAAAAAAGAAACGAAAACTGAAAACCCACTTACCGGAAGGAAAATGAGTAGAATAACCATAATTAGACGATCATTATCAGTTTCAATATATCCATTTTTCGTATCAACCGAAACGACAGTCATAGTTTCAAAACCTGAGTTTGTGGATGGATAAAAAAAGCGATGCCGATTTGATGAGTGGCACAGTCACTCTCTAAATATCTACTTTTCTTTTGTTTGCCATTGTCCGATGACATGACTCCGCCCATTTCACTCTTTTCGTGTAATATTTCGTTTCACTTTTCCTTCTGAGCTGTTTACCAAGTTCAAAATGTCTTCTTACAAGTTGTTTGTTTTTATGGAAAAATGACTGAATGTTGTTTTACTGGAAGAAGGTGAAAGAAAACTGAAAAATATTTATGGTTTTTGATGTTGCCGAAAAAAAAAGTAACTGGTCATGAACCACTTCTCCCTTTGACAGTAATTTTTCGATTCGAAAAATTGATAAGCTGTGCCATGTGGAGGAGTTTTACAGACAGAATTAGAGTCACACAAAAACCAAATGAAAAATTAAAAAAAAACACATTCTAAACGTATTCTAAGCTATAAAACAAAAAAAAAACGAAATTCCCAAAAAATAATGAACACGGATGTACCAGTTGTTTACATATTCACATTTCGAAATCAAAATATTGTTTTTGAATTTCAATGCATTCCATTGTTCATAATATTCTGTCCCTTAACAATAGAAAACTTTACTTTCTGTGCATTGTTACACCTATATATGATTTTGCCTTCGTCTCCCTCCGTGGGTCCAAACAATCTTTCTCTCTTTGCCTGACAGCCCGTTTTATTATTAGAGTTAGGGAACACATCAGATGAAGAGAAAAATGAGGGAAGGAAGAAGAAGAAATACACAGGTGTACGAGTTACCAGTAAGCCCGTTCCTTTCGAACAACCATTCGTTTTGAGAAATAAGAAAAGATTGGAAATGTTGTGCTCCTTCTCGTTTGAATTTTTTAGTTGTTGTGGGAAACTCTGTTCTCTTTTTTTTTCTCGAAAAAGACTTTTTAAAATCCACTTCTCTCGATGGACAACTTCTGTCAAGTACTAAAGACTTTTGACGACTTTGCACTTTTTGCTTCTCAGTTTTCTTATTCAGCTAACGATTCCCAAGTACAACTTTTATGACTATTTCCTCTAGATCTCTGTCATTTACATCTTTCATTCGCCTGAAAGGAAAGCTTTTTGATAAATTGTTTTCTTTACTAGGAAACCTCCAGAAATGTCCGTGGAGTTTCAGTTAGTGACATATACCATAGGATAGCTGAGCACGAATTATGCACGAATCCACATTTTGTTTCAGCAAAACGCTTATCAAGGTCAAGTTACGTGAATTTTAGGCTTATTTCAGTTGATTTTCTTCAGTACAAAAATCAACTGAAAACAAATTGAATTAATAAATTCTTCACGTCAATTATTTTTCTTATTTTTCAGTTGATTTTTGTACTGAAAAAATGTACTGAAATAAGCCTAAAATTCACGTAACTTGACCTAGATAAGCGTTTTGCCACATGGTCCCCAACAGTGTGGTATGCAAACGCGCTTCACTGAGAAACGAAAATAAACCACTTTTTGCTCGCCTAAATTTCAAATTGCTGGGTTTTTAGGACTTTTTTCGTAGAATTTTTCGGCATAATTCGATATAATTATATGCACTTAAATTTCTGAAAGCAAAAAATTCTTCAGATTTAGGCGTAAAAAATTAATGAAAGAGGGCCTACTTTTGTTTCTCAGCGTAGCGCATTTGCATACCACACAGTTGGCTACCATGTGGTTTTGCTAAAACAAAATATAGGTTTGTGCATAACTCGTGCTCAGCTATCCGATGGTATATGTCACTAACTGAAACTCCACGGACATTTCTGAAGGTTCCCTAGTGAGAACATTGAAATGGAGTCGAAAAAGATAAGCTTTGATCTCTACATCCCTAATAACGTAATCATATCTTTCCTTTTTTCGTCACATCATTTTTAATGCATGAAAGATGACGCACCAGTCACTTTCCCCAAACTGCCATTTTTTAAATCCTAAAAAAGAATGAGAGGGTGCCAATGATTTTCCAGAAGTGCATCCAAATGATACATTTTTCATTTGTAGTTTAAAAATTGCACTTATTCTTTTTTCCTATAATCTTATTGGAAAATGTTATACTATTAGATTATCTATGCGAAAACTATTTAATTCCGGTTATAAATCAAAAGCATATTTATATCGAGGCATCCGAAAACATTAAATAGACGGATTTATCAGAGCGGAAATATACTGACGTCGAAAATGGGATAGTTATTAATGCGATTTATTCAACAAGTCTGATCACTCCTGCCTTCAAAAAATTTAAACCGTAGGCAGGTACTGTAAGTTTCACAAAACACAAACGCACACTCTCAACTGCACAGTTTTTTTTTCGAAGCTCGAGTTTGATATTTTCATGAAACTAACGTTTCTTCATATTGAATTGATGAAAATTAGTTATTTTTAGCTCATCTCTTTTAAATATTTTTGCTCTCATACAATTCATTGCTTCATCATCATTTTTCCCTCATTTCTTCGTCCCTGTCCATTCTCCGGTGTCCTGCGACCCCCGTGACCGTCTCGCGATAACTGCGTCTCACTCTTCATATAATCCCTGAATGTCACAATGTCTCTGCGCCCTCCGAGTCTCTTTTCGTTGGGCGCCGAATCAATGAACACCTCGAGAAGGCAGAGGCAGCAGTCGACTGCAACAACAACCCGTTTTGTGCATGACCCCATCATCATCATCATTTGAATAGAAAAAAAAACGAAATCCATTTCTGCTTCCTCTCATTCTTCATTTCATTTTTCCATAATCGCTGTTCACTTCCATTCATCTTTCTTCGTTTATAATTATGATCTTCCACTGGTCACACATGTAGTTTTATGAAAAAACGAAATATTTACCAGGCAGCTGGTTTATATGAAACTTAAACTCTACAGAAGATTAGTTCTAACCAGATCGTTGGGAGATCTTCTTCCTAGCTGAATTTTTATCCTCGCTTTCAACAAAGATTATGATTCAACAAAGCATTTCAATACTTTTAAAAGCGTTCTCCAAGTTTCGGAGAATTTCGATTATAATTAGTTTCCATGAAATAATAATAATAACTAGGAAATATCCCAAAAAAACAATATGTAATGAAGTCACACCTGACCACTATCTTCCTTCAGTATCACAGTTTGAGGCAAACAAACATAGAAATACACAAACACATTTTCAAACGTTAATACTTTTGCAACTGCCGTGTTGTCTCATGTTTCCTCTTTTTTCTCGATGTTTTCCATTACCCAGCTGCCTGATTCCTTATCAATCAAAATCTTCTCAATTATTTCTCATTATGTCGTTTTTTGAACATATGACACTCGTATTATTGATTTTCAAACATGTTATTAAATTTTCTCTAACGTTCTGAACTTTACAGAACGTTTGCGGGGGGATAGACGACGGCGGTTTAACTCATATAGCAATGGGTGGACGACAGTCATCGGTCACTGAGGAGAGACCTAGAAGTAATTCGGTGGATACTGCTCAGGTATGCTCTTATATTTATCGGCTCGTTTTCTAAAATTTAATCTGAAATATAGGTTTCTTCTCACAACTCCTCCTCGCAACGACCAAATGTGATGACAGCTGCCGAATTTATGCAGGTATTTGATAGCTAATGAACATTATCGAATGAGATAAGTTTTACAGACAATGCGGAATGCACGCTTCTTGAGTTCATCATCTGATTCGAATGCTTCTGAAGATGATGCAGGCCCTTCTCATGTTATACACGGAAGGTAAGGCGAATCATTTTATTCTCTTAGAAAGAATAATCTTCTTAGCCGCTCTCGAGGTTTGCATGTTCGCCCTGCTCGTCTCCATGGACATCACAGTCGTCGATCAGTTCCCGTCTTTATGATGGGTAGGACTGGTTCACTGAGAAATATCAAATCATTCCAATTGTTTCATTTCAGATATGAAATGTCCCGTTTGCCACAAAGTTGTCCCTTCTGATGATGCTGACATTCACTTGGTCATGTGCTTAACAAGACCCAAAATCACATATAATGGTGAGATTACTGTTCCCTCTAAATAAGCCTATCATTTTATTGCAGATGACGTTTTAAAAGAAGACAAAGGCGAATGCTCAATTTGCTTGGAAGATCTCGAAGCTGGTCATAAAATTGCACGCCTACCTTGTCTTTGCATCTATCATAAACAGTATGTTTCCACTAAAAGTCTACTCAGCGAATCGCTGCGAGGAAACAGCGGCGAAAGAGGTGTTTTGAGGAAACAGTGGCGGAACGCCGTTTCAACGGAGGTAAATCGTTTCGAGACCATCCAGAAAATCTCCGTTGAAACAGCGGCGAATACCCGGCGAAACAGCGGCGAAAAGAAACATGACGTAATATGACGTAATTTACTACGTTTTTATATTTTAATTTTTCGCATTGATATTTTTTCAATTGTTTTTCGATTTTGGAAGTTCAAGAGTTTCAGGCGTTGAACGATAATCGCTGAACGATTAAAACAGTCAGGACAGAACCGGATGCGTGAAGACATCTGATTTTCAGCGGTAATTTTTGGCTTCGGTTTAGCATTATCTTGAGATTATTATGTTCAGATTTTTGGTTTTACTATTTGCAAGAAACGAGTTGAACTGAAACGAATCTCCCGGAAAGTCTAGAAATGACGAAGGACAAGGTGTGCGATGAAGGCGAGATGTTTGAGCACAGTGTCATCTAACCGGAAAATCGGGAAACAGGCGCCACTCTTCACTGGAATCTACGGCTTAATTGAACCTTTTTCTATCTTCTTTGCTCATTTTTTGTATATTTTCAGTAAATAATAAACAAGTATATCTTATTACTACACAAGTAATCGGTAATCATGATAAGCAATAACGGTTTTTATGAATAGAGCTCAATTATCGGCCTAGTAAAAAATTAATTTTCGTTAATGGTGCAGACGCGCTCCACGGAACAGTATTAACAACGGTGAAACAGCGGCGGACTCGCGGTGAAACAGCGGTGTATGTCTGTTTCACCACGCTTCCGCCGCTGTTTCAACTCCGTTTCGCCGCTGTTTCCTCACTCCAATTTGCTGAGTAGATTGCTGATTACTGTATTCCAAAAACATTATTTCGAATCCCACGACTGAAAGTCGTTTGTGTATCCAAGTTTCAATGATTAGCTCTGAATTTCTAAAAAAAAAAACGAAATGAGACAGTCATTGAGTGTAATTCGATTTTTTCATCGTTTCAAAATGAAGAGATTTTCAAAAATACTACTAACGAACTGAACTAGCCTTCTAAAATGTTTTTCTCCAGTTTTAATTGTATTAGTTTCTGAAAGTAGACGAAACTGTGCAGTGTCGATAAATGTGTTCCCTGAATCCTATTTTCGAGTTTTCAGATGCATTGATGATTGGTTCAAACGAAAAAATTGTTGCCCTGAACATCCTGGCGACGATTGATGATCATTACATTTTGTTCGACCTAACCATTTCCCCTTCGAGTTTGTATTGCTCTGTTTGAAATGCGATTCGACACAAATCATGGGTAATATTTTCCGTTTTTCATATAAATATATATATATATATATATAATTTTGAATATTTGTTTCAATAATTTACCGTTTGTTCCTTCACCATCTGTTCGTCCCCGTTTCTCTACGTTTTTCTGGTTTCGTCCTGCGCCCAAATGCACACTGGTTCACTTTTCCTGACTCATGTTTCAATTTCCCCCCTCTCCATATTAAGGATTCTTCAAGTTATATACAACTTTTTAACTGTAAATTCCGCTGCACAACAATAAATGGTTGTATTTATTGCGTAAAATGGCGAATCAAATCTTTATGTTGATTTTTGGTTTCACTTTCAGCTCAAAATAAAATCACGCATACTTCGGTGAATATCCATATCATAGAACTAATTGAACTGAAAGAAAACACAACTTTTTTGTATTCATTTGAAACTCCAATAAGATGCACGTGGACAAAAAATGTAAGAGATACTTCACAAAACATAAGCAATACTGACTATGAGAAAAAATAAGTTAAAGCAAGAAAATGTTGGAATATATCAATCGAACTTGAAAGCTTCGGCGGACTGACATGGATGTTTAGAAAGTGAGCAAAATATTTATAACTGAACGAGAAATTAGGAACTGATTTCTGCAAAAATCAACTGGAAACTGTTTTCCGAAAAGTAGAACAGCATGTCACTTTCCAGGTTTTAGGGCATTCAAGTGAAATATTGGGAGAGTAATTAAAAGATTTTCGATATTTATCACAATTTGGCCGAATAGAAGAGTTTTTATTTTTCGCTTCCGGATTGCGTTTGCTTCTCAGAGTTGATCTAAAAATTCGATAAGAAGTCATTCTCCGTATCACCGGAATAAAATAAACACCACAATTTCACGACGAAAACTGAATGGATCCCATATCATTGGCTGTGGCACGATTTTCAAAAATGCAAAATTTCTTTTTGAAAAGATGATGGTCCCCCATCGAAAATAAGAATCGAACGCTCACCTCTTCTTCATCATTCTTCTCGCGACTTCGTGTTTCGTTTTCTTCTTGATTCTTAGTCAAGTCGATGTCAACTGAAATTGATGCGTCGTCCGGATTTGTTGTTCCTTCCGTGGTTGTTGGTGAATCAGATAAATGAACCCGCTCAGCACGTTGCGGAGCAGGAATCTTCGACGCGTTTACCTGCTGCTTCTTCTGCCACTCTTGATAGTTATTCATCAGAAGCTCTGCAAAGTTGGTATTTTCAGACTAAGACAGCAAGCACAAACAGTTTAAACTATGATAACGTGTTTCAATTCGTACAGGCAAAACAAATGGCGAGGTAGAAAAAAAAGTTTTTTTAATGAGAGATCATTTAATTATGGAATAAAAATACAGTATTCAGTCGGCGGAAATAGACTCCAGCTTTACAAGTCAACTTTCAAATTGTCAAGATCAAGTTATTTACCAGCAACAGGATCTGTGATGTTCACACCATCACCCATTTTTTCTTCAATGTCACCAGTGTGGTTCTCTTGCATAACTGTTGGAATCTTTCCCTGAAAAAACTGGCAGCACTTGTATTGTCAGAGACGTGCTTAATTACTTACTTTCGCAACAGCATTGCAAATCCGCCACGGCCAGTTGCACACCTCAATAGTTTCGATTAATCTCTCAACTCCAACTTTCTCAGAATGCTCTTCTGCGTCTCTCCGTTGCTCCTTGAATGATTTTTTATTGCATACATACGAAGCTCATAAACCTTACCTCATTTGGTTTAAGATATACAGTTTCGAATTCGTTCTTACTAGCCAATTCATCCACTTTTTCAGCCTCTGAACTTGATTTCATAGACTCGATAACCAACACCTGAAACGTAAAAGCATATCGGTTCAATTTCATTATGCAACATGTTTCTTTTTTTTTTTCAAACAATTTACAGCGAAACAAGGGCACGAAGAGTTTTGAAAAATCAAGTTTTGCGAATCCCATACCACCTTCGGAATAATCCTGAGCACCCGATTATTCAAGGGAGGGAACTTGGTGTCCCCGTCGGTTGAAAAACTCACACGCATATCCGCCTTTATTTTATCAGCTACACTTTTTACTTGTTTAAGTTGATCAGGAGACTTATATGAAATGAACAAGCACATCATTTGCGGTTTATTCTGATTAAAATCTTTAGTTAAATCGGCCAAAGTAGAAAAATCCTTGATACCAAACTTGGCAGTATAGTAACTGAAAACATTGCATAAATTGATGACACAAAACAGACACGTACTAAGTTTCGATGGAATAGCAGCCATCTTCACCTTCTACTTTGTGCAACTTTTCGGCCAGTTGCTTTTTTATCTGCAATTCGATTTCAAACGCAACATACAAGAATCAAGCATTTTACCGCTCCGCTCACATCTCCGACAATAGCGATAAATTGTTTTGCTGGCCCTATGCCAGCTGTTCTAGGATCAGAGCTCATTTCAGCCATCTGCAACTCTACACTCGATCGACACGAACTCATAGAAATAGATCTCAATCAACTCCCAGTAGACGATCGAATTACAAGATAATGGTTTTCTTATTATAACATTGAAGACAAGAAATCGTTAACAACTTTATTGAATAACAAATTAATCAATAAACTCTTTGTGGCTTGCCCATGGTGGACTTGATGTTGAGGGATCTGACGTTTTGCCAATTCTTCTTCAAGAGGGAGACCAAGAAGTTGATTGAAAGTGAGATGTTGGAGACGAGCTCTTCTTGTGTAAGACCAACATGTCCGACGGCGACAGAGAGGCAGAGAACCTGATATCGAAAATTTCAAATATGTTTGCATTTGTTATGTCTTACCTTCTTCATTTGGAACTTGACGGTAGCGCGGATTTCATCCGTCTTGCTCTGGAGAGACTCAGCGTGAGTAACGACAGATGGGAATTTTCCTGCTTTGTTGAGTCCTGGACCGAGAATACGTGGGATCTGCTTGATCAAAGATTCCGAAGCGATGAAAGCATCGTAGCTCTTGGCGAGTTTCTTGATAAGCTTCTTCTGCTTGTTAAGC